>JAOWCC010000577.1:136712412-137016018 GCA_030867875.1 Actinernus sp. WN-2022 | reverse complement strand
AAAGAAAAGCACAGAACAGACAAGAACAGTTGAATAGTGCTATGTTCATGCATTAATTTTCAAAGGCCTTGATATGGGTCTAACGTAATAGGATCAAGGATACCCGTGTTGTCCCTATTATCTAATGTTGTGTCAAGCAGATTACTATATCACTACACCGAATTTGGCTTAATTCCTAAAAAAAAAAACGTAGCATATTGATGCCTCAGAATTTTCTCGTACAACGGTTACCTTTATATTTAAACACAGCAAGAGTAGTCATATGAGCAAGCCGAGCTTCTTCAACCTTACTTGTACTTGATTAAACTGATAACCGCACTAGTACTGTACCGCGGGCACGGATTACCTCACTTTTCTAACGTTGTATATGTATTAGTAGCGACTAGAGCACTTCGATTTGTGCCGTGATTTTTATCTCGCCCGGTTATATGGTGCCAGTTAGTCTATCTGTATACGGTATTAGCAAGTAACACATGGCTATCGAGTCCATACTAATGAGTTGTGCATGGAATTGCTGCACTAGGAAATTACACTCCGGCATAAAAGAACTGACAGATACAAAAGCACTGAAGGAACGCACATACAAACATAACGCAGAACTACCTTCAGTAACACAAACAAAATATGTTGCTCGCGTACTGCTGTGTTGCACTGACTGGCGCAACTGAGAAACCTCAGTTAAATAACAATCTACGGAGAGATGTACACACACTCTCAGGGCCAACACACCTAAAATACCACCGACCGCACCCAGCAACTTAGATCATCACACACTTCGCTGCTTTTGTAGTTTAGTGCTTCGCCTGAATGCAATTTCAACACTTCTAATGATGTTATCACCGGGTTAGCCGTGCAGGGTTTGTTCAAGAGTAAATTAATTTTGTTTGTTGATATTTGGCTGTGGTTAGTTGATTAGTGGCCCACAGAGATGATTGACTCAGGGTAATTAAATCGTTTGATTGATCGATAATCTGTATTTATTATTGATTGATTGATGAACCGATAATTAACCGATGACTGATAAGCCTCAGGTTTGATTGGCAAGATTTTGATCAACGCCAGACTCCTGTGAACACCGAAATGGCAAAAAAGCAAGAGAAGGCTTTACTACTAACATGAAAAAAAAAGGTACCGACGAGTATGGGATTCGAACCCACGTGCACAGAGCACATTGGATTAGCAGTCCAACGCCTTAACCACTCGGCCATTTCATCAGATCTGTGCAACATGTACAATGATGGACATTTATAGACGTGAATTGATAAATGTCAATTCTTCACTTACAGATATGTATTTCTGTTAATATTTGATAAAGAAAGCTAACAAAAAGGAGATATACTGCAGAAAATTGCTAATGATTTGACTGAAAAGTTTTCAAGCTTTAATAGTTTAGTTCGAGGGTGCTGATCACGCCATTTCCGAACAAAGGGGCGCTCTAGACTGACAAATGTATCGACTTGAACGAGCGCTCGACTTAATGAATGTTATTAAAAGGTAATCACACGGGTTTCTTGTGCTATTTGAGATTTTTCTCAAATTCGTGTGTTAAGTTCTTCATCAAAGAGCTTACATTGCCGTGATTCACCGTCTACTCTTTGAAAAATCCACTCGTTCGAATTAACTCAAAATTGCAGATTACATGCAGCTAGTGCAATAGATCAGTTCGCGGTTAATTCCGACATGTTGAAAGGGGTGTAAACATGGCTTGAAATACGGTGTGTATGGGAATACAATGCCGAATAATTTCCGTAAAGTCGAATTTCTGAAATATTCACTGTCTGCAAACTTAAGATACCAGGTAAAAGATTAACTGATCGAAATTTGAGGAATGTGGCTGTGCTAGGAAGAGTGCAATCGTGTTCTCAGTTTTCCATACATTTGTCTGTAAATTTTCCCGCGGACTTTGACTCGTTCTTTAATACAGACAAATGTATGGAAAACTGAAAACACGATCGCACTCTTCCCAGCACAGCCACATTCCTCAAATTTCGATCAGTTAATCTTTTACCTGTATCTTAAGTTTGCAGACAGTGAACATTTCAGAAATTCGATTTTACGGGTTTTTTTGGCATCGGATTCTACACTGTATCAGTCGCGGCATGTTTGCACCCCTTTCAAAATGTCGGAATTTACCGCAAAAGACTTAGTTATTTGACCACAGTGCCTCTTATGGTGCTCTCCAACGAAGAGAAGGTCAACCGAACAGCTTGAAACACAATAACAGACAACTGAAAAACATTACTGGAAGTGACTTATAGCCAACATAATTAAAATTGAACAGAGGAAGGAAAGACTGGCATTGAAAATGAAAAGTACTACCGAAGTGAGTAAATCGAGCTAAACTCCGATGTGAAGTCTCACTGGCTCAGTATTGCATGAACAGCGTTTCTCAGCGAGAAGTTGATAAACTGTGAGTCCAACCAATTTCTACACTTGTTTGTATACTGTTATATATTGACGTTTGATCGATGATCAATTTACGATCCGCGTGGTTTTGCTAACACATATATATGACAAGCCAGCTCGAGTGTCAGTACCAACTCTGCTATAGCTAGCATGAACACTATTTGTGCTTCTGAGTATCTCTAATTTTACACTTGTTTTTCCTGTATACTTCAGTTAACAAGCCGGCGACCAACAATATCACCGCGCAATGGCCAAGTACATGGCGAAAATAGTTTTCCCGTCTGTTTCGTAATTTTATAACGTACCATTCTTGAGATTTGCTTAAATTCAATAGGCTTAATTCTCGTACGTTGATTTTTTTTCAAGCCAGAACTGTTTTAAGCGGTGTTTATTTTTTGTGTATGGTTAATAACGAAACAGCGGTTCTCTCTGTAATATAGTGGAACTGAAATTGTTATTTTTCAGTGAAGTATATCGAAATAAACTCAGTAAGCTGACTGTAAAGTCAAGAAAATCGACCAAATATTGGATGTCGCGAATAAAGAGAAGCGTTTTAACACAGTAACACGAGAATAAGCACGGCCTTCGCTTCGGAGTGAACAAATGATACGTGTGTGATCATGCTGGTTGCTGTGAAAGCACGAAGTAACACGAGAAAAGAGGGTTTGACTTTATATTACTGAAAGATATGCGTTGCTAAAGTTCTGTGGGTTATTGCAATATGAAAAATAGAAAATATAATGTGACTAATTATAACTGAAAGTAATTTTACACAGTCAGAGAGAGAACTAAGGTATTCGTTATAATTAATTACTTGCAGCTTTTTTCTTTGAGTTTAGATGTAGTCATGTAAAGTATATCGCTATTCAAAGCGACTGCTCGACTTAGGTATAGCCCGCCCGTATAAGGTTTACATGCTACACGTACTACTTCGAAAATCTTCGGCCGGAAGCTACTGGCCAAACCTGAAACTGAATATGTTCACTCAAGGCTTTCCTTAAGGATAGCAGGCAAGTACATTGAACTGGTGTCCAATGCAACAAGAGCCTATAGTAAGATAGTATAGGTTATTCCATTAAACTAGAAACTGATTTGACTGAAATCACGTTCTAAAACAGAGTTAACACGGTCTCGGCCCGCCATCCCTTTACAACTGGTTATAAGTGCACCACGTTGCATGTGTATATCACTAACAAGAAAGAAAATTGTGAGAAAAGATTTAAATTCATTAAGGTAATTTGTTCAATTTCTGCATCACTGATTCAGCCATAAAACATATATTGCTGACTTTGAAGGAACGATGTATTCCCACAGTTGAAACTCTTAAAATACGGTTTTCGACGGGCCAATTCCCCGACTGAGTTGACCTAGAACAATATATATGTAGCGTAATACTACATGGGTTGGGTTATTCTGCTGGTCCAAGTTTAGTTTCAAGACATGACTCGTCCGAAATGTTCTCCCTTTAGCCGAGACTGAAACTGTCTTATTCCATTATGAATAATAGACTAGGCACAACCGGGAACTGAATCATGAGTAAACTATTCAGCTGCATGAGAATCTGTGGAGCAAATATCAGTTTGACAGTGCGAGCCGCGCTGTTCAGTTGTATTGTAAAATACTGTGATTCATCTGAACACAATGGCATGCACTGACTTAAGGCAAAAAAATACACTTGTATGGGAGTAAAACACTGAGTCGGCTTTCTGAACATTTTCAACTAGATGGCGGTACATTTTTCTTGGTGTAGGATCAATTAGTACTGATATTCTTGCAGAAGGTTTCTTTGTGAGGTAAATATGGCAAACGTATTCTTTTTCTTTGTTATATATACAGAAGCCAGGGCCGGCAAGCATGCATGTAGAAAATGGAATATATATAGTGCACGTCCAGCAAATCTCTTTTAAAGTTGCACGTTGACTGAAACGACTTATCGGCTCATGATAACAACTAGAATTGCCAAAAGAGTATCATTGTTCTTGCTTGTTTATGCTGTTTGTTACAGCTTGTTTCGGCGTAGATGGTTTGAATCCGCACAAACTTTTTTTATTGTATGTTTCTTTTCGCAGCGTGAATGCGCATTTTTAGCAGTGTGAAAAGCAGTACTATAATGAATAGAACTATCGTTTTGCGTTTGTTTATTAGTCGTTGGCGCTTCGTTGGAGCATATTCATAGTTTAGTTAATAAAGAGTCGTGAATACTTATAGTCAGCATCCGAATCTCTTACTGAAGCGCCAAGTACCTGATAGGGTGTTAAACCTAACGTATGCTGTATCGGAAAGGAAAGGCGATCGAGGTGAAAACTGAATGCAGATTCATTGCTCATAGTTAGCAGAAATAAAGAGGAATAACGCCATTTACTGAGCCGAATAAACGTATAAAGCAAATGTCAGTCTTAAATTCAGTCATATAGAGAAAAGTAATAATTCTTAGATGATAAACATTGAAGAGAATTTAATTATTTTAAACCCCACTGATTTACCCGTTGCGTGGTCATACAGTAAAGTAAAGTGCTGTGAACTAAAGAAAAGTAGTCCATCATTTATAGAGGGTAACACTTTTCCAGATGAAACCCAGTATTCCTACATGACTCTCTCTTGACAATATATAGTCCAACGGTTTTACGTCTAATCAGGTCTAACCATATAAGAACCCCAGCATTCAAAATCAGCTAGTATGTATGTAAAGACAGCACGTTCTAGTGCGTTGAATATTGAATGGTAGTCCGCAGGCCGGGGTGGTATAATTATTTCTTCCGTTATATTCTAGGCAATTAAGATGGATTTCCCCTTTCTTCAAACATGCGAATTTCATTGACCATTACTAAATTCAGCTCTTGAGCATAGTTGGTCGAAATACAGGGTCTTCTAAGGGACTGAGATTTGAGCATTAATTAGTCATATTTTATGACTAGGGTTTTGGATTTTTCCCATCGTAGGGTCAATTCTATTATTGAATTTTCTCTCCATCAGTATTTATTTCATCATGGCCCATAATATATATACATCTGAGTCTCTGACAGTTTTAAAATCACTGGCTATAACATTCATTTATAGTGCAATAATTTCGCGAAGCAGTTTCTCTCCGCAAAATTAGATCTGACCATATAATAAATAGCTTACTTAATTCAAAAAAATAACTATGTTGTTTAGCTTTTTGATGTAAAAATAAGGCTGTATTTCAAGATGAAATCGTAGCCCGGAATATCAGTTCTTCATGCAGGACTTGATTCCCGGCCCAAGCTTTGCCAGTTCATAGGTAACAGCCTCGCCATTATAATTCCCATTCTCTCTCTCAAACTAAGGGCGCGTTCGATTGACCGTATTCCGGAATAAGAATAGATGGAATAATCTCTGGAAATCACTGGTTCAGGCACAATTTGCACTGTAATCTACTAAAGTTTGCTGAAATATGATATCCAGGATACATCTTGTCAGTCCATGGACTAAAAATTCCCGAAATAAGCGATTTGTAGTTATCATTCTGTGTATTCTTATTCCGGAATACGGTCAATCGAACGCACCCTAAATGTCATATATATCGATAACTGCACGATTACTAGTATTTTTTATCACTGACTCAAAATGCCACTGAAGTCTCAAACCATTATTCCTGCCTTACTAGTGATTTCTGTTGTTTTGCTTTATAAAATGACACTAACAATTAAAATTACTGCAAGCACTAGCTAGCCGAGGTTTTTACGGCGCACTTTTTTCTGTTTGTGACCAACAAACTGATAAACAACGCGTGCGAGTACATCAAGGCTTGGTTCGAGAGAAACGAATGAAAGAACTTAATTATCAGTTGAGGGCCGATCGGCTCTCCTTTGTTACTTAGGATAAGATGCACTCAAAGATCAAGAAGTTAGAGAGTTTAAGATGTCAAACAAGAGTGAGATTTAAGCGTCGCTTAAAAATGTTTTACTGAGTAAAAATCGGCTGCTTTATCGATACTAGCGTAAGCATGCGATTCAAATTTTTTTTGTTCAAACTTGGGATCATGTCCAGGGGATCGCATAGGCTAAGGTGAGCAGTTCTTTCAAAGACATTCTACATGATTAAAATAGCCGCAATTACGTACGCACATTTAACAGAATATTGTATTCGTCTATATTGTTTTTGTCACAACTAGCTAAAACAATGGCGTTTTATTAAAGTATACGTTGTGCACAAAGCATTCGTTCTTCTGTCGCTCATTATGCCCAAGCACGCAAGTTTCTTTGTTTAAAACTCTATCTAAATCTTAACTGAACCGAATACAGTGAAACTTTGGAGTGGTTGGGAATATCTTTAGACGCCATCAGCTCTTACGTAAACAACAACCGATGAATCTTTGTTGAAATTTGCCAAAGACAGCTTTCATTTTCGTTCCGCCTTTCGTTTCCACTCATATGACATAGATAAGAATACAACCTCTATATCGGCTAAGCAGCACAAACTCATAACCGATGGGTTATTAGGTAGGCGTACCCCACGGGACCCCCTAAGGGATGCATTGAATAGCCCTCACTACAAACGCTTCTTCGTTTGCGATGGCATCATTGGGCCATAATTGATTCACACTGGCTCACTTTATGAGAATTTACGATATTAATCGATGTGTGGGAATCGCATATGAAGCAGCTCGGTCTATTGTCTGACGCTCAATGCTAAGCAGTTTCCGCGATATGAAATTGAAATTAGTAATTTTCTGACAGCATCAGCGCATTGCGAAATAAACAATTATAGAAGAACATTCTCGTCAATGCTCCGTGATCGCCGCGCCACCCTTTAGTTTTTTCCTACGCTAAAAAACAAAACGGAAAACAACAAAAGCTGAGGTTCCTGACTCAACGATTGGCTTCCCATTGAGAAACTGCATGTAAAGTTACAGGCATAATGAATTGAGCAAAATATATTTTGTTTTAAAAGTGCCATTAAATAAGAAATTTCATCTAAAGACCCAACTATTTTGCAACAAATTAACGCAGCACTTAATCGAAAAACTAATGAGTTTAATCTAGAATGGTCGAGTGACACGGTCTACCCAGTGGGAAGTTACTCGCTCTATGCCATATACATCCGGACTTTTCCCTAGCTAATCGAAAATAAATTAGATGGAAAGAAAACAACAAAACAGAAAGAACTCGTAAGCCTTGAGTACGATTTTTAATAGGATTTGAGAGGTCAAGGTTCGAAGAACAAAACAAATCACTGCATGGCCACATTGTTGGCACTCTCCAAGGGTTCGTTCCTCGCGCTCCACTTCAACTCACACAGCCATTAACACTTTTGTTCTGTGTATCATCTTTGATAGAGTTCTTTTTGAAAAATAAGTACCTCTCCTTCGTCTCAAGGGCCAAGACTAGTTTGCAGTCAGTCGACCACAGCAAAAGCCATTGGTCAACTGGCAAAAGCTTAATATTACTAGACTACACAGTTTTGACACGAGGCTGGTGTTGTCAGCTAACAATGCCTTCCCGATGCAGTTGTATCACGTACTATTCAGTATTGTTGACACGTCGTACGATTTTTTACGCCTAGCGGCAATGACCGCGGTGCATTTACACGCATATAAATACACACAGACCGAAGGGACAGACCGACTTAAGTGTCCACGGTAACCAGGGTCTGTAATGCCATGGTTTTATTCAGTCTTGGGAAATAGATGGGGTTTCTTCATACAGTCGGCCGGGGACCACATAAGCTGTCAGTAATAGCGTACGGGGTATCTGTAATATTGAGGTGACCATAAGGCGAGGCGGCTTAGCTGTAGAATTTCGTTGTTGATGTTGGTATGTTTTCGGTTCAAGTATATAGCTAGCGTTGATTGAACGTGCTAACTATAATATAATGTTCTGACTAGCAAAGTACATCGAGACAAACTGATCCTTTGGCAGTAACGGGAAAACGCAATATGGAGCCGAGAACCGTCAACGCCGTGAACAACGTTTTTGTACCGATGACTCAGTGTGACATTTATAATATCCTGTGATATCCTGTACTGAATTCCTGTTTTCGAATGCTCATTTGATTTAACGACACACATCAAAGAATGAACGTGAAAGCAAAGTAAGACAGACAAGTCAAAGATGTCAAATTCAGTAGAAAGGGAACAAACTCTAACACGCTTTGTGGGTTAAAGAATAAACACGTTTTCATCATTCTTATATACCGAAAGCTTTCTTTAGGTTATACGTATAAAACACTGATCATTTCCCATTACTAGAATTCATTTGAACTGAAGTTAACAGTTGATTTCAACACAGCAAATGTTGAGATACAGTAGTGTTGTAATAGTGTCAAACACTGAGTTTGGTTCTTTGTCCCTTCGGTTATTTGTCCCTCAAAATGATTTTTTGCGGCTGAGTAGTTCTGGTCCTGGTCATTAAGATTGGCGTCGTTGTCAAAACACGGCTGTTCTAATGGATTTTTGGGCCTCCGGCGAGCTCGTGCATGGTACTGCCAATTTTAGGCACTAAAGGACAGTAAGCGTGATGTCTAAAACAATAGAAAAGCAATGAAGAAAAAAGAGAATTATCGGGAGATCTAAACTGACTCCACGAATACGAGCACACACTACATTTGGAGAGAGCACTTCAAAATTGGCAAGTATACAGACCGCAATATAACTTGTCCGATCACAGGCTATACATATCGCTGAATTGTCGAACTTTTGCTAGTAACTTCATTGATATATTTTCCCATAATGAATAGTTTATACAAAATTAATGCACATTTGTTAATTCAGTCTGCTCTCTCCGGTGATGGTATTATAGATCAAGCACAAGTACTGATCGGTATAATTAGCACAGAATATAATATGAAGGTGGGTACGGGGAGGAGAGCAAGATGATGGGGTCACAGGCTAAAGACATTTCCCTACTTAACTGAAGAGATCATTAACACGCCCTGTACCTTGTGAAATATATCAATAATTCATGTGCACCTTGCTTACAGAAAGTCAACTGCTTCTCCTATTAAAATAAAACCACAAACCAGCTGCTTTTCAGTTCTGCGCCAGTTTATAGGCATCGACAACATCTATATCACTAACAAGGATCATCCTTGTTTGGTTATTAAATATAAGTAGTCACTTGAAAACATATTATACACATTTGAAAAGGTGTTAGGTGAAGAACACCACACACGCGATGTTCTACTGATTTGATCTGTGCTGTAGCTGAACGGCTCTTTGAAAGACTGAAACCCGGCTTGCTTATCTGAAGGAGCTAGAGTATTCTTTAAGTACCGATAAAGGGCGAAAATCGAGTGTGTTTAATTGATTCTATAGGTTGAAAATGAGTTTGCCTCATAGACATTAACTGAGTTCAGTAACAGACCTGAAAATTCGTTGCCTGCTTCTTTGAGCTGCATGTATCACTCAGTTTGGGCGGGATAGAACGAACCAAATAGTATACGTTCTTAAGAGATATGTTGATATCTATATATCAGTGGATAAAACTAGTTATTAGTATAAACCAACTGGTGGACTATTACAAATCTTGCATTCTGATTGGCTACCCTACTATCGGTCTATTTGTGATAGCCCATGGTAGAGAAAAACCGCACGCGTTTTCACGAAATAATAACATGTTTTCAACTTCAACCGCTCCTATCTATTATTTTCTACTGCCCGACTAGTTAGCCCACACTAAAACAATTAGACCTCTTGCCCTCATGGGCTACGAGTTAAATAGCCCATTCGGCTGCGCCTCATGGGCTTTTGACTCGTAGCCCATTCGGGCTGCGGGTCTGATTGTTGATTAGTTTCATTAATGCTTATCCACTGGATTAGAGATCGATCCGGTGGATCGATAGCGTTATTCACTCTTTTAATACCCGGACCAGAACTGTGTTGTCTTTCTTCGTAACGGCTAGATCTTTATCAAACCAGCCGTTGTTTTACCTCCTTTCATCGATTCAAATAAATTACTCTCTCCCTGGTAAAACTTTCATTGTATTCTGTCATGTGCTAAATCTTAAATGTCATCATATCTTAAATTCCGCCAGCACAATGTTTGGCTTATTATACTAATGAACGTAGTGACCGTAAGCGTGGTGACAGAAGAATAATTATACTCACTCAGCATTGATAGAAGAATGACTGAAATAACAAGTACTATATCAGTAACATATTTTAGGGCCATTTAGACTCAACAGCTGCCCATATAGTGCTTCGTTCATCACGACATGTCAGTAACGGCGTACATTAGTATGAACATTAGTCATTAGTAAGGTGGACTCGGCTGTCAGTTGGCCGGCATATCACTGACTGCGTTGTGTGTAATAATCTCGAGTCACGCCCTCGACTGAGAACGCGTACTTGACGATTTGATTCGTTTTGAAAATGACCCCTAAAAGATTTAAAAACCAAAATGATGTTGACCCCTAAATGGTACGCAAATGTGATATTTCCAAATGATAACAAAACTCAACGGATTAATTAATAATGTGTCTTAAAAGAACCTTCGTCTCGGGTTGCGTAACTAAGGTTACGATAATGTTTACTCCTAAAAAGGAGCGCCGAGCACACCCGTCAGTTGGTAATAATATATTTTTCTAAACTCAACTCTTTCAGGTCTCTGCCAAAGTAATAAAACACACATGAAAGCCAGTTAGGTACCTTGAAAAGTGCTAGCTTAATATTATATACGTCGTACACTTAAACTGAGCTAAATGCAAGCTGCATGCGTCCGGTCTGATTTCTTGGAAGCTCACATTGTTTGACGGCACAACACGCAATAAGGATAGCATATTGCCACAGCTCTATTGAACGCGTCGAGCTTTAAAGCCTCACTTCTCGAGTCCACCGTGGATTACGGCCGCTGTAATCCACCGTACAGAACCGTGGCGCATCATTATAATACGCCAAACATGATTGCCCCTACACAACTTTATACCGGCAAATTTCGTGTTTACTAGCAAAGTAGATACCATGCAGTTCATGTTCATTCAAAAATAGGATTTCAAATGACAGGAATGATCAAGTCAACCGAGGAGAACGGCTGAATATCAGGCTAATGGGAAACCTTGTAATGAATACTCGGTCCTTCAGGGGTTGTGCCGGTATTAATACCTTCGTGTCATAAGACAATAACTAACTGTCGCCAGAGCTACTAAACTAGCACTTGTATTTGCCGAACAAGACGCCAAATAAATAGTTCAGCAGATCTAATTACACCGGGTACCTGAAGAAAACGAAGACTGTCTCCGCCTACTCAATGATAATTTGTTATAATATTCAGCCGTTTCATCTAAAACTGACTTTTTCAACTGATGACATGTCAACTCTACCGAGACAAATAATTATCCTTTCTAAAGACCAGTCTACAGTTACCTAAACTCCATTGCGTACCAGTTTCACTCTGTCGAAGGATTTTTATATTTCAAGCTAAGTGGTTTTCTTTCGCTATGTTCGTGTTGAAGCTTACCGTGATGTTACACGGGACGATTTTTAACGACGATTTTTCGCGTAACATTAGCCTGAAATCCATCCGCCTTCCCTCATCTCGTCCTCCTTCCCCGAGAAAGATCTCTGACGAAACCGACGTCCACTGAGTTGAACGAGTGAGAGAAGGCTGGAAGTGTTTTAGGCTAATGTTGCGCGAAAAGCGTTGTTAAAAATCGTCCACTGTAACCTCACCTTAAGGCATTGACAACTTTTTTTCTTTTGTCTATTAATATTGCTATTCACGTCTGCATTTCTTATTTAATTGCTGGCTTGCACGTGACGTCATGGCCGCCATGTTGGTGTACCTTTAACAATAGATTCCTCGTTAGCTTCTTTTGTTAGGTACACCAACATGGCCGCCATGCCCTTTGTCATTGGAATCTCTGGGGATTGAGTGAAAGCCAGCAATTGAATGTTTCTCCAAATTAGATATCGATATCAGCTGAGCTCGAGGGGGACGGGGGGGGGGGGGGGGGGGGGGGGGGACACACTGTTGTTTATGACGTATATATATGCAATACTTTATTCCAAAAAATACCATCAAAGATACATAGGAAGTACTGGAAGTACACAAGTAGCTAGGTACAATCATTAAACATAGTCATAATGTCGTGGCAATATTTTGCTGTACACCTCATTACAGACTATATATGTGCGTCGAGTACGGTTTTGAACCTGATTGCGATTCCTGGTTTTTCATAAAAATATGTCGAATTCGGGTCATAGACGATTCAGAATGATCAAACAGGAAGACAATCCGGGTTCGTTTTTACAATAACTTGGCAATTCGGGGTTTTCTCTGAAAACCAGCTCCAGTTCTGAATCCCATGACCGCACAGATACACGGATAATAAGGAGCTTAAAGCAACCAGGCAACGACGGCTGTGACGACGGAACGTAGAAAAGGTGTTTTCTCCCGAAATGTGTTGCCTTTAGGTGCCTATTATAACCGTATTTTCGGAAAATGTGATCGGAACAGAGTTCGGTTCAGGCCCAACGATAAACGATGTGATTTACAGTGGAACTTCGATTTAACGAAGTGCCAAGGGACTGGGGAAATTGGTTCGTTATATCGAGGGTTCGTTAAATCGAAAACCTCGTTGTAACGAATTTGCGTAAAAACAACCAAAATGTTCGTTATATCGAGGTATAGTTAATAATTTTTTGTAACGGTGTTACGTCGCACTAAGAGGATAAAGCGGATCTGTAGATGTCTCGATAGTGCCAGTGTCTGTACACATCTAATGAGCTGTTGACTGAGAGGTTTTCTTGTCTTGTTCAGTACAGGATTAAAGGATTTGCATCGCTGTTGGTCTGTTCCGCATTCATCTTTTGTCGCGTGTTGACATTTACTCGTTAATCGGAGTAGATTTCACGTTTGGGCTGTCGGATTGTGTTCGTTATAACGAGGATTTCGTTATATCGAGGTTCGTTATATCGAGGTTCTGTTACATACATTTTACTTGTAATTTTGCCGGGCTGAAGAATATTGTTCGTTATACCGAGGACTTCGTTATATAGAGGTTCGTTAAATCGAGGTTCCACTGTACTTTCTTACGTTCGCGTTCTCATTTGAGCGTAAAATTTGTTGTTTTTCACGGGTGACTGCGTGCATTTTCACGTGCATTTATTGTATTTTGTAATTAAGACTATTGTTTTATGCCGTCACCTTAGAATGGCTTATTACAATAAAGAATTTCAGAAGAAAATGCTGATTTTCTGACTTCAGTTTAAACGCTTTAAAGTATAAAAGAACCTTACAAGGGCACCCAACGAAGTTTTCGGTTAAAAAGCTGTTCGGGAGAGTAAGTTCGGATTTGAAATAATTGTCCCTAGAAAATTGTTTTCTAAAATACTGGCTAGAAAATTTGTTTTCAATCCCTAGAAAATTATAGAAGAAAAGGGAGACTAAAAGGTTTCCTCTAAAATATACGTACGTCCCAATTCGTCTGATCAATAGAGTCAGAACAGGAAAAAAGAATCCCTAAAAAAATCGTACCTCCACAAAACTTTGCAACATGAAGTTACTTGGGCTAGACAATTCGGTTGACGCGATTTCCACCTAAAAAATCCGAACAGCTAATAGGCGCCTTAAAATGGCTAGATAAGCTGCAGACAACTGGTTTCAAACGAATTTCAAAAAGTACTCGTTGGGTGCCCTTGACCTTACGACTCGGTAAAAATATATTTAGATTGGTGGTGAATTTGAAGGTTTATAAGTGCCATGAAGCTGAGAGATGATGATTTCTTAACTTCTGTAACAGGGGAGCCTTAATTTGTTGATAGGATTTACAATTTATCGTACAAGTGCAATGTATAATCAGGAAGTGATACTTGCGGTGCAAGTGTTCATGCGTTCCGACGCACAGAAAATGTTTATCTTGTATATTGTCCATCAAACAAGACAGTGTAGGAGAGCCGCGAACCAGTTGTGTTTATTGGGAGATACGAGGTTACCTAGCCGAACGTTAGTGATCAATAATTTACAGCTAGGTTAAGTAACAAGGGGACCGTATTAATCATTTTGGACCCGGTAACAACGCCGGTCAAGTTAGAAACTGGTTAGCGTCAAGTGATATGCAAATGCTTCGCAAAGCTTATAAGCAGTGAACAACTCCCAAGGAATGGCGCAAAGTGCTAATTACGAATGCCCAATATAAACACATGAACCCCGGTGTCATTATTTTATACTTGCTTAACCATAGTTAATAGATGTTCCGATTCTCCTCTTTAAATTTAATAAAATGATCGAGAAGAAACATGTTAACTGATTTAGCTAATCATTACTGATTCAATCGCCAATCTCAGCACCTGGCGAGAGTACGGTATATGAGAAAAGGTCGAAGAGGAGTGTATTAAAATATTATGTAAAGAAAGACCAAACACTGATCATCAGTTTTGGAAATCGGCCCAAAACCACTTTGGAAAATGCTTGTAAATTATCCGAGTAATACATCAAATATACTGACAAACGACACGAGGAAAACTGACAATATCTAGCTGTGGTATTAATTGTGTTTATTATGATACTCGAGTTAGTTAACCAGGTTTTCACTCACTGACTCATTTCATTTGAGCTTCTTTCCTTTCAAAACCAAATTTCCTGACGCACAGGGCGGGTAGGATTGTAACAAAACAAAAGCAAGAAATTGAATCAAGGATAAGTGTGATTCAGTAATACTGACTGGTAGCATGAAAATGGGTAAACGGATACACTGATTTTGAGTCCCTCGAATAAAATCTATATTTAGTAACCGGAGCAGCTCAGAAGTGCGCGAGCGCGCGAAATCTCATGGCGGCAAAATAGTTTCGCGCCATGAGAATGTTATCGCGCGCGTGTGCACTTTGCTTCAGCTGCTTCCGGTTACTAAAAATAGATTTTACTAGACATTGGCATGGCACACCGCGCGCTACGAGTTTCTTACTTATGCTCTCTTGAGACAAGCTAATAACCAAATTGAAGAAGAAAAAAAATTCAAAGGGCGTGCATGATGGTGGAATTGATGAGTGCATGTTGTCGTAATGGTGGTAATAAAATATCCTCATCACAAATTAATAGCACACTAAGAACGAATTCTATTAGTCCCCCTTTTGTGAACTTAGAGATTTGAACCAACGACCAATGAGAGTTCAGAGTTTATTCGCATACTTTTATACATTACATGAGTTTGAATGTCAATCTGTTACTTACAGTAAAGGATTTATAGTTAGGTAGTGCTGGAGAGCTCTCACATTCTACACCGGACCGGCCGGAAAATTCAGTAAAAAATCTCAGCAAGTTATACGCGCCACTCCCTATATGTACAACTTAACGGTCCTGTCCTACACTCAGGAACACGACACATAGGGTCAGTATAGAGAACACAACATACCTGTCCTATATAGAAATTACAACCTATATAAGTGACATTACGAAACCTCAATCACTCATATGAAACAGCACCTTATAACACACATAAATGCTGTGGTTTCACAAGAAATACTTACCTTTCACCTGGAATTATCTCGAGTCTATCTTCTGTAAGACTACTGAATATTTTTCAAAATAATAACAAGAGTGTGTTTCGCGGTTAGAACAGTTTCTTGACCGTCAGATATAAGTCAGTTTTGCTCCTTTTCTTTTTTTTCACTGGCTTTGTGGCAAGAGGCGGGGTTTGACAGGTTTGATGCCGTTCACATGAAAGGAAATAACTGGTGAACAGGTTTTTTGTAGTGGCCACGATAATTTTTCGGAAGCTGTTGCAAATGTATAATTATATATCAACCGGGCCGGTTACCTGAATTCAATCAGTGAAAAATACGACAAACCAATCTACAGTGACATTTACTCTACGCTAGTATATTATCAATTGCAATTACATTTTTGTTTCGTATATTCACTCAACAGATCAGAGTTGATGCGGATGCAGAGCCG
Source organism: Actinernus sp. WN-2022 (assembly GCA_030867875.1). Lineage (NCBI taxonomy): Eukaryota > Metazoa > Cnidaria > Anthozoa > Actiniaria > Actinernidae > Actinernus > Actinernus sp. WN-2022. Next base: position 136,999,765 of record JAOWCC010000577.1, on the reverse strand, counting down.
CCATGAATCCACAGCCATCCTATGTCAGCCGAGGATATTAAAGAGGAAGTAACTTGCAAAAAAGACTGAACTCTTCAACCTGCGAGATCCCAATGTAAAAAACGTGCTTCCTTGGTTAGAACCGGTTAGGGTCGTTATATTGGATAGTCAGCATATCACATGCAGTTCATGAGAATGTGTACAATCAAAAGATTTGAAGGATTTAATGAGGATTTAGGTACCAGAAAATTTAAGACTTAACTCTACTGGATTCAACCATCATTTTCCTTTGAACATAATCTTGGTATTTTTTACAATGGGCGTTGAAACCGGTTTCAATTTTAGGAACTTAATAATTTAAGTTTCCGTTCATAAACATACCGGATCGTCGTTCGGATGTCTAAATAAAGAGCAGAGCAAAGAGTATGTACTCGTTTCATCGTCACTAAATTCTTAATATAACTAAGCACAGCAGGGCTCATATTACTCTCCCGGAAACAAGATAGAAATATCAAACAGGATTTGCATCTTGATAAACTGAGTTTAGTGCGAGCTTTGTTTGGCGCTGGCGTCCTGTGGAGAAATGATATATCTTGCACGCGTGGCTTGCATTATTCACGGGTCGCCCCCTCTCCGGGACGCGGATAAACGCGCACTGAAAAATCCCTTCGGGTCCATAAATTTGTCCATAACAAACCAAAGTTCAGTGCACGTTTAAAAAAGAGCAAACGGCGTGCTTTCGCTGATTATTTTGAACCCCCGGTATGTGCCTTGCGAATAGAGCATGCTCTACAGCATCTCAGCTGTCATTCCGGAGGCGAGGGGAACCGAATAAAAGTTGAAGCACACCTGTAGGCAGAGAGAATTTTTCCAAAGCCCATATTTACCAACTTAACACTCTATCAAGCTGTAATTAAAACAACAAGCCACCCTTCTGTTTTCGGTAAACAAATGAAAAATGTATCATCTCAGTAACTCTCGCCTCTAGAACTGAGTCCAGGCCCCTGTTAGTAGTCCCATAATTTCCTTCGAGAAAAAAGCTCCCTCTATGAACATTGATCTGAGAAAAGTTGGAAATTTAGTAAGTTTTAATAATTGCACAAATTTTTGCAGAACGAGACAAGCTGCCTTCCAAAGTTACAACTTCTTTCAAATTCTAATTTATTTTCACAAAAAGCCGCTTGGAATATCACTGCTGGTATAACAAATAGTACCGGAGACAAGATAGACAAATATTCATTAACGACTTGCGAAACAACAAATTGTGTGTACACACACATTCGAGTTAACTAATTTTCAAAGTAAACTGACCAGAAAGGGCGTATTGCCGTCTATCCGCGCCTCGCCTTGATTGTAGCAGTTAGGCACGCGTATTTACAAGATTATCACATTCACCGCACCATCTCGTTTGTTCACTACAGCAAACAATCTCCTTCTCTAATCATAATCTCTATGTTCCGCATCTGATGCAAAGATACTTTGTACTCGGAGTTCCGAGATCCAACAAATAACAAACAATGCGACTTTTTATGTGAATTTCAAGGCATTCTGGCGTTTGGCTTATGGCCCGATCTTGTACGGAAACTTAGTGTCATACACCTCTCTTATCCCAAATGAAATCGACTGGGTCAGTAATTAAACATTTGCCAATATCTTTTTAGCGGAACCGAAAAGAAAACGGAGTATTTCAAAACGCATTCAATCAGTTTAGTGAAGAACGCACTGTTTTGAAGGCTTGTGTTGGAAGAAATGTTTCTTTAGAGAAAATTGTATATGTAGTTGATATCCTTCTTGTTTAACTTCAGTTGAAAAGTGCTGAGATCTGGTGACGAGATATAAAAAGGCAGTCCTTGGACGTATCTAAAATTCCACATGGAGATTAAAGGTAATTAACCATCGAAGGACAACGGGTGTTTTTAAACAAAATGGCACGAGAAAAACCTGCTGAAATGTCTTAAAACGACAGAGCAAACATAACGGGCCAGAGTGACCTTTTCTCCCGGGAAAGACCAAAGACATCCAAGTGAACGACCTCGTATCTCATTCTAGTCTTGTAAACTTGGTTAATCAATTGAAAGGAATAGTCGTATTCCTTTTATGAAGACATTAATATATGTTTTCTTTGAAAAGAAACGTTTTTAATAGTATTGGACAATGCACGGGCCTAAATGCTTAAATTGGTAAAATGGCAAGTAGACAAAAGCGTAAAAGATGTTTTATCAGCGAATAGTTCATCAGTCAGTGTAAGGATATAATGATAATTCTTTCATTCCCTTGTTCATTGTAAATTCTAAACACTTATGAAATTGGACAAGTCAAAACATGTAGTTATGACAAGTTTGTGGTGTTTTATTCAGCTCTCTCTGTCGTAGCTGTCGGGATTTTCTATAGGACATTACAGAGACATGAAAACAAGAATTATAAGAAAAATATATTTTAAACCGACTTTCTCTCTCTTAAAAGAATTAATGAATTAATTGTAACTACCGAAGACATGCCAGTGCGGAGTGCAAGCTTTTTAAGTTAGACCCGGAAAACGCTAAAGGATCCATCAGTATTCTCAACAACAAAAAGTCAAACGAAAGAAACGAAGAGATGGGCGAACCACGCAGCAGCCTATTCGCAAAAGGACTACTGCACAGCGCCGCAAAAGCATGAATCAGGGAAGTTACTTCAAGAAAGGGCGATCGTCTCGGCAAGGCGCTAGGCCATCCCACAAAAGCTGCACACATTACAACTGAAATAAAATCAAAAGAAATCAGGAAATAGGATTTGGTGGACACTTCCAAATCAACCGCGGAATACCCAAAGCGCCATGATACAACCAACACCTTCTGTGAAGTTAGTTCTATCTACTCGAGGGGACTTCGCAGCTAGCAAATGTGCTGGATATTGGAGCCGTAACGACGCTTTACCTCTGCCGTTTTTCAGAAGGCAGACCGACTAGCCATAATTAGCAGTCTTAGTCTAATTGGTAATATCACCACATTTCGGTAAACAAGTTGTTCAAAGAGACCGCCTTCAAAAGCATCTTCAGTCTGGTTTAATAAATAACAATGGCTGCCAAATCGCCTGCGCTTTTATCATAAAGAAATCGCACTCCAAAACAGTATTATTCAACCGTAGAGTGGAAGGAACAATAGACTATAAAATACAGCCTTTCTTCTTAAAAATACCACTTCTTACAATTTTCTTTCAACGAGTGAAAAGGGAATAAGACTTCAAAAGAGCCCGCATATCACTCAAACGGGGGCGAGAACTGAAATGTCTTTTGAAACCAATGGGCACATTGACGAAAATATCTGACAATACTATGAAATGTATTTATTATTTCTCTTCACAATTAGAATGTATATACAACACTTTTTATAGCAGGAAATAAGGTATTTACACTGAATACTCATCCGTATTGTCTCTCACTGAACTCCACTCGCTACACTTGTCCGTCTTTTACGTGTGATCAACACACGAACGAAAATATTATTCAAATGTATATAGATATATGTATGTGTATTTTAAACTTGCATACAATGACCGGTCACAGAACCGTATACTTTAGATACTTTGTAATACAGTTCAGTAGAATCGTCATTTATATTAGCGGGCGAAATTTCTTGTTTGGCAAAATTACTCCAAATAACAATAAAGCTAACAGTATCATTGAGCATAAGACGTAGTGACAATTTGGTCGATATCTGGACCACATTACTGCTCGACATTGATAAAACTGTCCATAGAGACTCTCATCTTGTCACACTCCTCCTCCTCTTTGGGAGTAAGAGCAATAACACTGTTCAGTTCGGCCAGGTTCTCCGCCTCTGATGTATCAACAGTTAGTCCCTTAGAGAAGTCCTGCTCCTCCTTCATGTCCAAGTTTCCCTCCTCACTCCCCGACTGAGGTTTGTCCTTTTTTATGCCGTTCTGATGCGTTTTTTGATGTTTCCTCAGATGATCACTCCTCATAAATCGTTTGCCGCATTCGTCGCATTGAAACCGTTTTTCGCCCGTATGAGTTCGAAGATGCCTCTGAAGCTCGTCAGATCTGGTGAAACTTTTTCCGCAAAACAACCAGTTGCATACAAACGGTCGCTCACCGGTGTGCCACCGCAGATGAGCCTTTAAGTGGGAGGTCTTGCCGTAAACTTTTCCGCAGCCAGGAATATGACAAATGTGTTGTTTTCGCTTGGTTGTGTTGCCTGTTGTAGCAGCAAGTTGGCAGTTTGGACAGCGGCATCTACGGCACCGTCGAGTTCCTGTGACTTGAGCAGCAAAAGGCGACGAGAAAGCACTGCTAATGTGGAAAGCACCGCCACCAGGAATACCGTGGATAGCAAAGCCATGGCTTGTAGGCGACGACATGGCTGTAGAAATAGGTCTAGGCACTTTGCTTGGCTCTACACTCCACCAGTGCTGTGGACTCATTTCTTTGTATTCTGACTTGCAAGATTCTGTGCACTGGGAGTAAGTTGGCCTAGCGGCAGACACGGGGCAAGCGTGTCCGTGTAGAGACATACAAGGACTGTTAATAGGCGAGCGAATCTGAGTGCTGTGAGGAAATGTTATTCCGGGTAGATGAGGTTTCGGTGCCGAAGAAAAGCAAAACTCTGGATAAGCTGGAGCAAAGGGGGTCTCCGCGGGAGGGGTGAGTGGTAGATTCCTGTCCTGGTAGGATGCTAGATGACTCTGAAGGCTCATCGCGTGTTGTACACTCACTTGGTCGTGTAACATAGAGCTGTACAATTTGCCGTGATAATCAGCAATGTCGAGAACCGGGGTCGGTTGGCCAATTCGACTGCATGTAGCAGCCAAAAGAGCTAGTGGTGTAGGCTTGGAATAACCCTGTAGAACACAAGAACAGTTCGAGTGTAAGTGTCACGTTCGTAAAACTGAGATGTATTGGGTCAGCAACACACAAATAATATACAGCAAAATTTTGAAGGCGCTTCGAGATCGCTACGCTACTTACATGTGGGAATCGAAAAATCTCTGGCTTCGCTAGGGCAGCTGCAGCCATTTTGCAGTAAAGTAGTTCTAATTCGCAACTCGCAGCTCTCGAATGATGCTTATTCTCCGAGAACAAAGTCAAACTAAATGAAACCTGCCCTCCTACACATAAAGCCTTCAGCTGGTCGGCGAGCCGGTGGCGGAGAAAACAGACCAAATGTAATTAGACAAACGATGCCGCCATCCAATGAGAGCCAAGAGGCGGAGTCTGTTGCTTATAGTCTTCTCACAGAAGTGTTGTTATCGCAAATAAGCCGCTATTATCAGAGATGACAGAGGAGGGGAATGAGGGCGGCGAACTAATGAGCAAAATCAAAAGAAGAGACATTTTATGATTGGATTTAGATGATCAAAGGCGATCGCCGCTAAAGAGTCCTATTGATTGGCCTAGGCTCTATAAACACACGGCATGACAGCACTTGAAAGAAAATCATTCGTCGTGTTGTTGTGTATTCTCCGCTATCGCAGTACGTTATTGTCACCACCAACATGAGTGCTGTCATTCTCCACCAAAGAGACCGCCTGTATTTAAATAAGAAAGCAGTCCCAATACACTTTTGAACGACGCAAACAGGCCATTGTGCCAGTAACAAGCTATAAACAATTAAGATTCTAATGCACGAGGTCTTGATGTGGTTTTTCTACGATAAAAACGCTCGAGGTGTTAACTCAGTAACCTTTTATCCTACCGCTCGCATTATCATCCACTCTGACCGCCGGCGAATATGTTTACCTCTTTACAAATGCCTGACAAATCAGTTTCTAACCAAAGCTCGTACTTTTCCGGTTTTTTTTCTCTACTAGGAACGTGCGAGAACAAACAGTTTCCACAGCCGAGCTCAAATTTGGTTTTAATGTTGGTTTTACGCGTGGCAAACTCGCGTCCGAGCTGGGTCACAACTCTCTAATTACCGTCCCGCCTACAGTCGCCGCCTCAAGCACCTCCTTCTCGCATTTGGCTTAATATTTACGCCAATCAAAATAAATCGGATTAGGCCTCGAACAGGGTTACAACTGACCGTGTTTTTAGATCTTGTGGATCGTAACCGCCTATAGACTTGGCAACATATTGGAGATGAAACCGCGCAAAGTTGTTTATAGGTAATTATCATGGCTATTTCTGCTCCAAATCGGCGGCATCCTTTGAAATCGCAGATCAATTTCGACCAATTTCCTTGGCTAACAATTAACAAGTTATTCGCACTCTTACTGTGATTGAGAGGTGACAACTATTTTTCATCGGGCTTTGGTGCTTTCTCTGTTATTTGTTTTATTACTATAGGGCTAAAGCTAGTACGCCTTGCAGCTCGGAAAAAAGAACGAAAAAAATACTAGTTCTGTTTATTGAAAGGTATCAGCAGCACGAAGGGTCGCGATTAAATGTTAGCGGCTTTTTACTCAAGAAAGAATATCACTTTGACCTGCTATATAAGAAGGCTATATTCATACCTCCATGCTTCGCTGAGAATTTAACTGCGTAGGCTTTTTAGAGTCGGCGATGATTCGAATGTTCGGCGAACTGCGATAAGCCTAATACGTCGACATCTGAAGACTTTAGCTAAAAATATATATTTGCGCCACTGCGTTCTATGCAGTCTAGAACTTACGAGTTGAAGTATTGTGCCATCGTGATTATTACACGGTGTGCAGGTTCAATTCACTACTAGCTACAAACCATTCATGCTTGTTATTTTAGTTTGTACCAGTCTTTATATCAAAAACAGAAGCTTTTTCATTATTGCTGCTGCAGATCTTTTATTGAACTGTAAATAGGTTAACGTTGTTTTTCTTAGATAGAGAATGAAGAGGAAATTTCACAAACTCGGTCCAGCAGCGAATTTTATTGATTTAGACTGCGGGACACGGCTAGAACAAAACGATATAATGTAATGGTGAGAACTGAGTATAAACCAGAGGATTATGTTCGAAAGAGGGAGACACTACGGTGCCAGAAGCCGTGGGGTACGCATCAATAATTCACTTTGTTTCTGCAAGAAAAATTCATCAAATTTGAGCCGTGGCAAAAAGGAAATATCCTCAGGTAGTTTATTGTAAAACTAAATATGACAATTAGTCAAAATTCACAGTGGTCGACCGGCAATCTTATAGGCAAACTGTGACAAACAGCAGAACAGAGGAGCAATCGTTTAGATAAACGTGAATATGCTTCAGTGACTGCAAAATGACAATACGCTAGCACCAGATTGAGCAAAGTGAAAAATCTAACCTGTAGCCGTCCACAATATTTAGCGGTAAGCTTATCTGAATTAGCATAGAATACCTAATGGCTTTCACATTGTCATAAGCGGCTTACTCAAAGACTCGCACTGGCATTGAAAACCATGCTTTTGTATACTCTGTCAAAGTCTGAATAAATATTCATTTTACGCAGAGAGATGCCGTGGTTTTAATCGCTCAAAATAGACAAACTCAAACATAGGCAATGTGGCCAATGAACGCGTGAAAGTTGGATGGTTTTCCATTTCCCCCCCGCAACCTCGACGACCGGGTTTTGGGGTAAAATCTACCAAAAGTAAATAGTGATTTGTGTTTACTTAGGACCATAGAGGCACAAATTCAATTTTCGCTTTCTTTTGGTTATCGCCTTTTGCCGCGTTAATTCTGTTTGCTCTATTTACATAGTACTGTTCTAAAATCATCTACAACACAAAAGAAAATACTCTAGCGCGACACTAGAACTAGTGATTTAGTATTAGTATTTTTGATCTGTATTTCTTGGTGTATCTCCCTTTTCCAACATTAAACATCCAAAGAAAACAACACATTTTCATCTCTGCAAGATACCAAACTAGCCGATTGTATTTTGGTGAACTTTAAAAAACTTAGGCCTTGAATGTGTGCCGAAAAGTAAACTGTTCGCCACTTTTGCCTCTAGGGCAATGCTCGGAACGATAAGAAAGTTCCAGCTTTCGTTTAAGAAAGATAAGTTAATCCGTTCAAAAGAACCTCTCTCGTCTAAATCGGCAATAATACAGCTTGTAAGGCTGAGTGTAATCTCCTTCTTCGCCGCCTTCGCTCGTTAGCGTTGCTGTCATCACATTTCAGTATTGCACTATTACATTGTACAAGCGAGTTAAAGTTCAACTCATTTCTGACTCCGTGCAATCAACCTCCTGTCGTATACATCTTTTGATCTTCGTTCATTTTCAAACGAGACCTAAGACTTCCTGATCTCCCAAACTTCCCCATCTTCTTTCTATTTCAATCTAGACCACCATGGCGTTACAAGCCAAATCTCCCGCCTACCGATTGATAATGTCTTTGGGAGAGAACAATTATTGAGTATTTTCGTCCTTAGAATCAGGCCGAACCAAATTGTGCAAATTTCAGTCGTACCAAGTTGTCAAAGTTTCGCAGGCTCTCTAGTCATTATGCAATATAAATAAAGCAGGAAAGAAGACAGCTTCGTGTGTTATTCGGTGCTTTGCTTCCATAAGTTTCACTAATAGATCATTATCAATTTTACTAATTTTACTGACAAACCAGACATACATTCGCGGTTTGCTCTACAGCCTTTCCTCTTTTCATTCAATCTGAAAACTTATCATGTTGGATTTTTAAAAGGCGCATGGCCGCTAAAAGCTTTTAAGGGTTAGCAATTTCTGTCAAATGAAGCAGTGACCGTACTAGACATCTATATGCTATTAGAAATCAAGTCGTCCTCTACGGCCTGCATATTTAATTGGGGCGGCAGCGTTTGAACTCGGTGTTGCATCCAATTTAAGCCAATTTTATTTTAGATAAACGTAATTGAGCTATTGCTTCACCTGTGTTGAGAGTATGGAAATGTCCTCAGTTCGGCGCTAGCGGGTCTCGTTCAAAATCAAAAAATCGATCGAAGTGCAAAGTACCCTTTGGTTTAGAGTAATTGTCGTTTTTCCATTATATTTTTCACATTCGCATGTTAGTCACTGACAATCTCCCGTGTGCTGTGCTTCCCGTTAAAAGATAGTAGACGTAGAGTCTGCGGAGAAATAGTCGGCTCTTTTCAACAATGCTTGGCTGATAACAATTTGCCCCAAACCCTCCCACGCACGGGTTCAACGTTAAACGCAAACTAGACGCACTTAAAACATTGACAATTCCACTGAAATGCCCAATGCGAAATTTGCGGAAGAAACCCATAATGAACCCGGTCTGATAAGCTTCAATGCCTGTGAGCCTTCAGAAAAATTGTGTAAAAAAAATACGTGTAAATTTTTCCTTTTTCGATACACAGAGTGGCAGACAAAAGCTCAAGGGTTTAGGGAGGGTAAGATATTTTGTAAATTGACTTTCAAACAAACAAAAGAAAATGAGGACAAAGGGAGCGGAGAAATTAATTCTGGCTGACATTTAGCAAAGGATAAATGTATTCTCAAAATAATAATGATCTAAGGAGGTGTAATTGATCCACATATTTTTTCAATTCAAATTTGCACTATATTTGTGTATAATTCTGAATAAAAGCTTGTCAAGATTTTGACTGAACAGTAACTGGTCTGCAAAGGAAATCATTTCCTCTTCTTCAGTTCAATTTTGTTGTGTCAGCGATACTGTAAACAAAAGCCTAAACTAAAACGCTTTGTAATTTCAACTTTTCTTTTCTCTTCAATTTTGTATGGACAGAAACCTGTGGTACAGCATGGAGTTATCGCGCAACCTATCGTTATCGGATTTGTTTGTTTTATGAAAACCAAATGCCAAAGTGCGGCATTTTAAAATTCTAATGTATAGTAAACCTCGAAGTTGTTTAAGTTTGTGTATTTTGTGGTACTGAGTGTCTTACACACTTTTGAAAAGAACTGTTCAAAGATTTCGACGAGAATCATGAACGTAAACTAGAGGAAGTAAGCGAAACTGGAAGTAGGAAACGCCCTATAGGTATATGACACGAGAGGACATATTGCACACATACGTACACATTTTGGAATCATAAGAACACGAGAAACGTTAGAAGTGAAATTGCTCAGACTAGCAACTTATTCAAGTGTAATTTCAAGCAACTGATTGCTAATTTAATGTTATAAAATTGCATTACGTCGAAACGAGGTCACTAGATCCGTCTTTTGTCTAACGAGAGTCATTTGTTCGCTTTGGTGTTCCAAACACGTAAACAGTAAATGGTATCTATTTCTCACTAGAATTTTTGCTTGAAAAATTGTATACGGATAAGTTGAACTCAACAAAAAGGGAAATGGAAGAGGCTGTGGTGGTTTATTAGTGCAGCCTCAACTGGAAGGTTTGGTTATAGCTTGAGTTACGTCGACAATTTTCAAGGCTTTATTCTTTCTGTGCATTTCACATTTAGGAAGCCAAGCTGTTCAAAAATGACAGCAACAGATGAGAGAAGTCAGAGGAAAAATACTTTAATAATATCTAATTTTGCAGTTGTATTTCTAAATCTGCTTCATCCAATGATGTAGCGAAAAAAAAACATTAAAAATTAACAAATGTAGGCCAAAGTTGGCAAAATCAGTGATGCAATTCGATGCAAAACGAGTGGTGTTCTCAAGTAGAGGGGACATCGTACGTGCGGCAGTGTAAAGTACAGAGTGAGTCTTCATGGGATCGGAACCCTTTGATCAGGAACGCCAGCCGCTTTTAAAAAACCTTAACGTGTGGGGGACTCTCATAGAAACAATTCAATAGCCCTCCACAATGACAAGAATTGGACTTCATTTGCTTGTACCGACAAAGGCAATTAAGACGAAGTATTATAATGGCCACAGAACAGTCCTAATTCACCGCCACTAACTGATGCGCTTTACAGCCAGCTTAGCTGAAAGGATTACCTGTCCTTTACATTTACTTCCCAGAATTGGACTAAGATCTTGCTGGCTAAAAGAAATGAGATAGTTAGATGAATGTGGCATTTGACGGTGGAAGTTTAAGCTCTCCTAACTTATCCGATTTAGGCTTGTGACTGGTGGTAATCAAAATCTAAAACTAAAAAAGAAGATTATCAATATACAATGAGCACAGCTTCTAAGATTTTACCTTTCTTGAAATTTTTATTCTAAGTCCTGTGAAAGTAAGTTAACACAGACCAGCAAGTGAACCAATAGTATGGGTTTAAGATGTCAAAGTAAAATAGGCAAAGGACCGGTCAAACAATCTGGTTTGACATCGGCATTAACCCACTAATTGAGGGCTAAGCCGGTTGAGCGTTTACAGAGTACAACCTACTTTGTTTTGTGTCGTGCCAACATAATACCAACTTCCATCAGTGACTGGTTGAAGTTTTAAATATGTTAGATTACATTCAAGATTGTCAGTTCAAAATTTTAATCAGGATTTTTTTTAAAAGCGGAATGAAACTTCAGTTCCTATGATAAAACGAGACTATAATTACTACGTGAATGGTAGGCGAATCTCTCAGCAGTCGTAATGATAAGCTATTCACAGTTAATTTTAATTCCTCTTAGATGTCGGGAAATATTGAGATCGGAGAAGTTTATGAAATCTACCTCTTTTACTGACTTTTCTCGGGTATATTAGCAAGTCTAAAACATATTCAGCTTTGCAAATAAGGAAGTCGTTGTTTAAGAAAATCACCGATGACCGTGTTAAAAGTCAGTTCGGCTGGGTACGTTACGTAGCAGTTCTTTGCAGGATTTTTTTGTCGACTCATTTGAAACCACAACAATCTGTCTTTTCACATTGAAGTTATTGTACTGTGGTGTTTCAGTCACACATCAATACAGAAGAATATATGTTATATAAACAAAGCATTCGTAATCTCATCACTAAGCTCACAATCAATAGTTGTACCTGAGTCATTGCCACCTGAATACTCTCAACCTCTATGTAGAAGTATATCGCTTACGAGAAGTAAAATTTCAATTCAATGGTGCTTCGAATTTCGAGATGAATGTTAAACTAAATGCCACTGATTTGATTTCCGAACTACTCTTAAATGAAAAAAGAAAGGACTGATTTCTCAATTCCTACACCCCTAGACAGTATTTTTGTAGCTAATGTGCGCGCAAACGATTTTGAATAAAAACTGTTGACAACATTCTTCAGGCTTGTTTAAAATGGAATACACTCAGTTTACTTGAGTTAGCCTAGTGCGTTTCTGTGTCATAAGATATAAAGTATCCTCTAATGTCTCATTTCATCGAGTCTTAGTTCTATCTAAAAACAAGCTATCAAAACCTTAAAACCTTGAAATGTCACCAATATGATGTTTCCAAAACAAAGTGCTAGATGAATGGCGACCAATTTGGGAAGGATGTATGCTAGGAAATTTAGTGATAACAGTTTTCTAAACACTGCCCTGAGTTGGCATGGTTTTTTCCCTTTTCGCCAAATCAAAGTTACCATATTGTCAGAACTATACTAACCTTCGGAATCGACTGCATTCTCCACAGCCAGGCTTCCATCTTACCAGAAGAAGATCTAACCAGCACTGACTTATTGTAAATTGTAAAATATTGAAATATTCAACGGTGCAATTCATGTATGTATTTGTTACGTAAACCAGAACTTTGTCGGGTCATCTGTTCACAGTTATGGTCCGTTGTACAGATTCCAGTCCTGCCTAATTGGACGTTGTGATCACCACATTGAGCCAGCCCCCCAGTGTGATGATCGCAAACAATCCCAAACTAGCGGTCATTTAGGGAAATTGCCCAGCCAGAATTCCCAAAGTCTGGCGTCTCTGATTTAACAGCTGAGTACTGAGAAGGAGAATTGATAGTACTCAAGGCGTGGGTTGCATTAATAAACCCGAATTGCTCTCCAAGGGGATTCTTCCTACATCCGGGCTCTATTTTACACAACCCATGTCTGTATGAGGCTCCAAAGTTTGACTTGAAACAAGGAATTTTCTCTTTAATTACAGTGACGATGTAGCTTTAACAAATGAAATTACAAACAAGGAATTTCGAATCGGATAAGAATACAAGCAGGCCTTGTTACTAATGCGTTGGGGATTTAGTCTATAAGAACGTCCAACAAACATTGCGTGTGATCTTCAGTGTTATCTTGAATAAAGTCGTGTTCTAGTTGACTCTGATTGAATAGCGTTGGAAGTCCGTAAAAATAAAGGTATTATGCTTCTAACTTTAAAATGTTAGTCTTAAAAGGGAAATATTTTGTTATGTCAACAAAATGGATGCTGTCAGTGAAATAAAATCATGGGCGCTCTTTCCGATGTAGAAATTCAACACGCCGTTTTCGAGGAATTTGGCGCTAATTTACAATCTAGCTTAGACACCATTGTAGACATTTAAGTGCTAAATAAAATGGGTTTAAGATGTATCCCCTCTGCTTACTCCTCCCTTTCTTCTACGCGTATCGCAAATTATGCGTACGAATAGAACTTCTACCACATCAAACGTTGGCCATGTCGGCTGTGGAATAGTATGAACTGTATCTTATCAGTACCGACTCCTGCAACACAGTAGCTTTTTATCTAACGACTCCGGCCAATATGCTGAAAATTGCTGAAGTTGACTAAGCAGGATAGTGTGGCTCCGGAAGGGTGGGGTTCTTCAAGGTAAAAAGGGTAGGGAAAACGTCGAAAAATACCCTAAAAAATACCAAACCGTGAAAAATTTCCCACCCTAAACTGTACCTCGTGGTCTAAAAATCACCCTGAAAATGGATTTCGCTTGGACAACCCCTAAAATATACTACATCGCCGATTTCAAACCCTAAAAAATACGACGATCACCCCTACCAGCCGAATATAGGAAGAAACCCCCCGGGGTGTAGCTATTCGAAGAGTATCAAACTGGTCATAAACGACTGGTAAGAAATGACCTTTTGGTGAACTCAAGCGGTTAATAAAACTTAATCTCGAAAACAAACTAAACGCTTTAGTTTTTTCAACTTGTTTACTTAACAGCACGTAACAGAGTAAAAGTGCCTGCATGTCTTATATGAAACCTGGTCATAAAAAGCCGAGGCACGGAATTCATCAACCGCTGAATTAGTTACTAAAGAAGCCTTCGTATCATTGACTCAGTCTTGTGTTCTGCCTAACTGTTATTATTAAATGAACTTAGAGAGCATTTATTTGAAGTGGTCCACATGTGTCAGTAGGCGTGCCGATTACCTAAGTGGTGAACAGTTCAGACAAGACCCTTCCAAACATATTTATTTTCTCCCTTAACCTGTTATTGTGCGACATTTTGTTGGACTTGTCATTTGAACAAGAAAAACCAAGCCATTAAGTTCATCTGTCACTTTACTTCCAGTTACGAGAGGTTTGCTTCCCGTTTCACTGTAATGCACAGACTAGACAAGTTATAACTTTAATTGTATTGATGATCTTTTCCAGCCAAATGCTAAAAGGTGTACCCAAGATACTATCTGAACTTTAACTGGGTTTATCAAGTAATAATTCATGGATGATATCGAGGTGTTGGTGTCTGTATGAGTGTTCAATTTTACAAGGTCAATCCCAATGAGTGACACTGCGCTTCCCATGTTTTCCTGCTAGTTATATCCTGAATACAATTTGCTCCACCCTATACAAACGTACCTACATCAAATGTGAAAGCTATCTGTCAATATCTTATTTCAAGGTTTGAAAGTTTACTAATGACAACATAGAAAACTTGAAAGTCTGAAAATGGTTATCAATGGGTTATTAGGCCAATGGCGTGGACAAAGTATCGTGAACTGAGGTCAATGGCCTGATCGAAGTACTGATGGAAATCCGGCTGGTAGGTTTAGCTTTTTGTCTTACATGAATGGCTTTGAAAGAAACTTTCAGAAGAGGCACAAATGCTCATTCGTGTATAATCATTTTGCGGCAATATAAGTCTCTTTAGGCTGTGCACAATTCCGCGCTGCAACTTTAGTGGCTTGTGTGACAAGCTATGAAAATTAGCACTCACAAAGTAGAATGTACTCTTGAAAAGTAGTTCAAACTAGTTCCTTTTCTTTTCTAGGAGCCAACTACTAATTCAGTCTGAGGCGATATCTTTATATTATGGTCGTTTTCTTAAATAAACGCTTGCCCCACAAAGAAATAACAAAGTCGGAAAGCAAAATCTTGTCCTCCGGAGCTTTTTCATGGAATCATACTGAGAAAAAGAGTGAAAAAAGGAGACAAGAACTGAGAAATACATAGGATCACTGCTTAGAGTGAAAACACTGAATATTTATAGCTGATCAAGTCCAGTGCATGCAGACGTGCTACTTACAGTCCATATTCCTTTCCTCTTTCTTCACTCTGTTGTTTCTTTAATTGTATAGAAACTGATTTATTCTCAAGACGCTCTATTTAATCCGTGCTTACTTAGTTCTCTCATCCAGTTAGTGTTCAGTTCGATGTCAACGTTGGCAATATGTTATTGACGAAACGAAAGATAGATTTATTAGAGATATACGATCAAAGTGAATATTTAGATCTCGTTTGTCAATGTCATTTTTTCCTGTTATATATAACAATTGCTGATAGCTCCAATGATTATATTCCAGTTAAATGTTGTTCCTATGCTCCATAGTTTAATTTAATAGAAACGTGGCTGTATTTTCTCGTAGCAGTATAAAACTGATTTCCTAATAGAATGTAGGAATACAAAGAAAATATTGAATAAGGATGGTCCGGTGTTTTGAACTTTCTGTGTTTCGTAGATTTATAAACATATGCCGCTATCTAGACTTTCATACACAGCAGTTATGAATTGTGGCACGACAAAAAGGAAAACAAGAATGTCTGCCGGCTGATTCAAGATAACACGAGCAAACATTAAACAATTCAGTTTTTCAAACGCAAAAATTATCTAAAATAAAATTCGACCTTCCATTGTTTTCTGGAATAGAAAAGCACTGATGATGAAGAAGAACAGGCATCTTAGATAAGTGTTTGTCCGTGATTTCAGTTTTGTGTGTGTGTTTCTATGATAGTTATGTGGGGACCAGCTCTGGCCACGTCTTTCAGCGTGTAATAAGAAACCGACAAATATACTCTTCATGAACTTCAACCACTCACAGTTCCTAAAAGCACCCAAAGGATTGTGTTGCCTTTCACTACTGAAACAATACCATAATATGAAATTCTGGCGATTTGATGAAAGGACGCTAAACTACTCATTCCGTTTAAACAACATAACGAGTCGATTTCGCTATGGCGAGTTGCAACGGCAAAACAGTTGGTAGAGTCTTGTTGGCCTTGTCTCCTTCCTCTTCTAATCTGTATGAGTGGAACGTTAAAGAACCTGTTGTGTTATTTCGAGAACGAGTAGGGGATTGTCTCCCGACACAACAGCCTGGTATTCTGAGACCTGTACTAACAATCGCTTATGATTGTAAACTGCATGTACGGCAGCACATTGCACCAGAATAGCAGCCATACCACAAAAATAACCTTGTGAAGCACATTGGAATATCTTCATATAGAATTTGCGCTATATAAATGAAAACCCTTTTGTACCTTTCAGTTAACAAGAAAGCCCCTGAATAAAATAATCCTCTATTAATTAATAGAATCTACCGACCTTTGTGGCTTCATGCTCTAGCATGGTAAAATTATATTTTAGACAGTTCGAATTTCGTTGAAATGTTGTTGTCCTTGCTTCTATTAAGAGCTCGGGTATGTCGTGTCTTAACCCACTATACATACCAGAATGACTGATTCTCAGTATGATCCTATCTATCACTGTTGCTTTCTTCTGTGTTTGTTACTGAATTTAGCGTGTTTGATGGCTTTTATTTGTTTGTTGTTGCACGGAACTCGTGGTCATTTCTTCGTGCACAGACTTATCTCAAAACGGAACTTACCCCGTTCCTCTCCGCACACAGGATTTTGCAGTACTGCATGCATGAACCTTAGCACTCCTGGTCCATGAAAATCCAAAACCATTCGCCCAAAACCATTCATATGCTAACTACTAACAAATTACATCCGAATTAGCAATTGACGTTTGTCGGTTCGAGTCAACGGCTGGGCTGCGAAAATCTCACTATATCTGACTCCGCAGCCTGTTTTATACGAGGCTTGAATACGTATGCTGCGAACTTTTGCTGACTTTGCTATACTTGTTGTTATTTGACAACTAAGTGGCGAATACAATTACACTACTAACCACTGGGTAAAGAAAGGATTCACTGAAGCAGGGGGAAGCTATACGGCTCTCCTTTAAAAAATATATTTTAGTGTGAATTTTAGTCAGTTAAAAAGAATATTAAGTATGGCAAAATTTACTCAGTCAATATATAGCGGATTCGATTTCTAGGTAAAATAATGCCAGATCGAATTATCGCCACTGCACTTCACAACTCCCTAAGCGAAGTTCAAGCCAATTCACATCACTTATATTAAACGAACGGGGAAACATATACCCGGATAGCAATGTGCTGTATTTTTTCCACAAACGAATGCTAATCTTTCTGATATCCTACGATCCATTTTATCACATTACTTGCATAGGCTCTCCAAGACGGCTGCATTCAGTTGAAGTCAAGGCAAAGTCCCCCGGCAAAGTCCTTTTCAGTAAAAATCGACAAGCCGTGAATCATTTTTCTCTGATATTAAAACCCTTTCTCGCCCTCCCTTCTGTTCGAACTCCGGCACGCCTAGAATCAGCACAGTTTTGAAAATAAAAACATTTCATTCTAAGCCGGAACACTTCGTTTAAATCCGGATCAGTGAACTAAAGTTACCGAGTCTTCATTACAAAACTGTGTATTTTTTCGAGTGTTGTTTACTTATTTATTATGTAAGATATGTTTTCACAGTCATAGAAGAACTGAACACAAGCACGCACTTCTTAGCCTGCCTCGCATCCGAACTGAACCCCGCGGTTAAGTTCTTAACCGGGGTTCAGTTCGGATGCGACGCAGGTTAGCACTTCTTTGAATTTAAGACTCCCTCTTGTTGGAAACAGAGAGGCACTTTGCTTGTTAACTTTCGAAGTGAGAACTATATAAGCTCTCAAGGTAGCCGGCTTTCTCTAGCGGCTATTGGCTACACACCACCAACCGACGCTTATACGTGTATAACAGGGCATAACTAGTAAAAGTTTCTTGTTGCTAAATATAAAAAAATAACTACTCAATAAACTTATTCCTTCTAACCTTCATAACGGTGTTGCGTGGACATCACATGGATTTAATACACACGGTCTGGCAGAACTTTACATTTCATTAGAACATCCGGCAACCGAACATGTCATTCAACATTGAACTTGCGAAATCTGAAATGAGTACTAGTGTGTAAGATTAAGCAACATGTGGACTTAATCAGGATCGAAGCGTGGTTCTGGAGGCTATAATTCAATTGGTCACCCTTATTGTGCCAGTACATGTGTATATTTACTGCAAGGCAGACTTGGCTGGGAAGGGCGGAGATCTATTGAGAGTGCCTGCGTGCATCTCAATACGGCTCCATTGTCTGATTTACACAACACGCCGTGAAATGATTTTAAACAACATTCAAACAGATGAACTCTTGTAAACTGACCTTCATCAAATTATTTCATCGTCTGTGCTGATTTTCATTGCAGAACCCCCCCCTCCAGCTTCACTGACTTATAGTAAACAAATAAAATCTATAAACTTTTATCTCCTGTTTTAATGCTAGTGCACAAGACTGAAAGTGTAATTTTACTGATTTCCAGTTAGCATTGTGACAGAGGTATTTGACTGACGAAAGTTTTGAAAAAATAACAGAAGTTCATAACAGAACGTGAAAAGTGATTATTCATGCCAAACATGAATGAAAACGAGTTGATATGGTAGAGTGAATCTACTCGAAGCTATCGACGTGTCAGACAGCAAACCAGGTACGATACAGGTATTGTGGCGAATTCTTTATTCATTGCACTGTAACTGCACACTCTCCTGGCCACTGCTAGCCAACTCTAAGAGATACCATGGCCACGACGACGATCAAAACTATTACGGCCACTGAACTTTTTACTTTTGATACTTCAGTTTTTTGCGCCATGATACAAGGCTCCCTGCCGATACTTTTGGAAGACAGGATAGGCTCATTGATTTCGCTGGACCTCCAAACAAAACTCCTTCTAAACCCCTTATAATCACAGGATCGGATAGTTCTTAACGTGCTTTGTCGGTTTTTTGAGTTAGAGTAATTAAACTGGTTCTTTGATGATTAATTTGATTGAGATGAATGTAAACACATTTTGGTCAGTAACAGAGAAGATCCGGTGTAGTCAGTGATAATTGTCGGAATCAGTGATGATGCATGGTATAGAACGAATCACAGTCGGAACTAACATACCCTTGGGGGGACAAAGAAGCCTCGAAAACCATGATTGTTTTCCAATGCATGACGTCTTGATGAAGTGACACACCGATCAAACATGTTATGAAATGGCGACCAAACAAACACAAAGCAGCGAAATATGAAGTGATAAGTACACAATAGCCGGCATGTTGAAAGCTCTGTCGGCTTTGTACTAAGTGGGGAAAAAAGGTCCACTACATGCGGAATAAACACAGTTTGATTTGGGTTTAGATTACAAACTAGTGGAACTTTACCATTTAGGTCCATTTAGCCAGATGGATTAGGGCAGCCCTATAGATATGCCGCGCTCAACGAACTTTCGGCGGATTTAACATCGCCACCTGTCAACTATTTCGTTTTACTTTAGGCCAAGAAAAGTTTATGACTTTTGATAAAAAACACTTATCATTATCGTAAATTAATATTTTACGCAACTCAAGGCGGAATTGAAATAATGATATGTACTTTTTCATTGCCAATCGCAAATGAATTCTTATATGGTTATAAATGTGATAATAGTACTTAGAAGGTAAGTCACTGGTAATGATAATTAATGAGTACTATTCCACGATAAAACTATCTACGTACCTGTTTGTTTGTGTACGGACCCCCGTTGACACTGGCGACAAATGTCTGTATTTTGCTTGAAGCTCCACACTACGGCACATGGTCAGTTTATCAGCTCACAACAAAGGCAGGAATCGAATGGGCGGAGATGACAAGGAAAGGTTCGGACCACCAGAGGGAAGGAGGGGTTCAATTATCATCACAAACTTCTTCGGCGCCTCCGATCCCTCTGTGCTTAGTATTGAACTTTCAATGTCTTGCATGTGCTATTGAACTAATGTTGAACTTTTTTAGTTTTTTGGGGGGGACTCAAACCCTTACGCGGCCATGAACACTTGGCGATTTTACAGTCGTACTTTTCCTTAACTGGAGACATGGCTAAACCAAATTGCATTTCACTCTAAAATAAGGATTTTTCATATATACGGCTACTTTAATCACTACTTATACTACACGATTATTATTCTATATCCTACACTTTCTTGAAAATTCTTTGAGATACCGCGCAATCTCCATCAGACGTAAAAAAAAACAAATCAAAATTTTGATTAAATTTAGTCAAATCAGGAGTATATTACACAGGAGTGTTCCTGTGCCCTTGTGTTGGCCCCAAACACAGTAGATGGTGTGTCTATTTATAGTCGCGAAGTTCTGGTATGCAATTGTCTTTTGTTCTCTTGCGCTTTAGTATTTTTTAGCAGTTTGAACCGCGTGTTAATTACAATCTTTCAGTGCATCGTGATTGGTTAAAAGTGACGGCCTTTGTTTCTTCTCGCAGTAAACTCTATGCTAAAAATAACTCTACCGTCTATAGTGTTTTGTGACAATATAATGTGGGAAGAGGAACACTCCTCTGTAATATACTCCTGGACAAATTTAAGATCACCCATCGTGGTGTTTTGTCATCACGAATGACTGTTTTGTCATCGTCGACGTCTCCGGCTCTTTTATTTATTCAAAATCCTGTGCATCACTGAAAGGGAAACACTGCAACTCTGAATAATTCATTCAATTTATTTTATATTGAAAAACACAGCCACTTAACAAACGTTATATTTTCCCAAATGTCTTTTAAAATTCTTTTAAAATATCTGCAAGTTTGGGATTACATTGTCATTGAATTTATCTGATGTTATTGACTCTGCCGCACGCCCTCTAGTCCTACGCCGAGTTCCATTTCAGGATTGAGGGTAATTCACTATTTTCACCTGGTGGCCATCTTGGATTGAAAGCGAGGCAATCCTTTGTTTTTGCCAGGTTAGCCTCGTTTTGACTATCCCTCACT
Source organism: Actinernus sp. WN-2022 (assembly GCA_030867875.1). NCBI lineage: Eukaryota > Metazoa > Cnidaria > Anthozoa > Actiniaria > Actinernidae > Actinernus > Actinernus sp. WN-2022. The sequence continues at coordinate 136,978,718 of JAOWCC010000577.1, read as the reverse complement.
GCGAAGCTAACCTGGCAAAAACAAAAGATTGCCTCGCTTTCAATCCAAGATGGCCACCAGGTGAAAATAGGGAATTCACCGTACCGAAAAAGATCGCCGCTTGTGCTATTACCCATAATCCTTTGCGCGCGAAAACCTTCAAATCCGTTATAAAATCGCGGTAGAGGTTCTAAATCTTAAAAACAAGAAAGTACAAGTGCTGTTGCCAATAGACTGTTATCGAAGAGAATAGAGGATTTCTACGTATTATTTTAATAATAAATAATAATAATAACAGCTCTTATACGCATTATGCATGCCTCAATGCGTTTACAAGTTTGAATGTAGTATAACTAATAATATATATGTCAAATTTACAATGTCAAGTATATATATGATATAAAAAGATATAATGTACATACACGAAATTAAACTATTCTATAAGAATTTAAAAGGTGGATCTAACGAAGATATATAATGTACATACACGAAATTAAACTATTCTATAAGAGTTAAAAAGGTGGGTCTTGGAGCGCCTTAAAATGATATAATGACTCTGAATTTCTTATCTTAACTGGAAGTGCATTCCAGAGACTTGGTCCAGCAACGGAAAAGGCGCGGTCCCCGTGAGTAGCTGAAAAGGACTTGGGGACTGACAGCAAACCAAGAGTAGAGGAGCGCAGGTTCCGGCTAGGAACATAAGGCTTGATAAGATCCGTAATGTATGAAGGCGCGCAAGAATGAATCGACTTAAAAACTAACAGACATATTTTTAAAATACTACGCTCTCTAATAGGTAGCCAATGCAAATCGCGCAAAATAGGAGTAATATGGTCTCTCTGCTTAGCACGGATTACTAACCTTGCTGCTGCGTTTTGTACACGCTGAAGTTTGGAGATTTCCGTGGCAGGTAAACCATATAAAAGTGAATTACAATAATCAAGCTTGGTCGTAATAAATGCGTGTACTAGACGTTCAGTGCTGGACCTGTTTAAATACTTCCTTATTCTACCTATATGTTTGAGCGAGTGTAAAGCAGATCGACATACTTTGTTAACATGACGAGACATAGTCAAATGACGATCGAAAATGACACCAAGGTTACGAGCCTCATTTGCAGGTACTAGACTATGTTTACCAAGTATGATGCTAGAGATAGGCTCAAGCTTACTGAACCGGGAGGAGAAATGGACTACTTCCGTCTTAGATGGATTACAGGCAAGTTTGTTTGCAAGGAAAAAAGTATGAATGTCTTGAATACAAAGATCTAAGCTATTCAGTGATGACTGCCTAAACGCAGGATTCATCGTAATGTAGAGTTGCGAATCGTCTGCATAAAGCATACAATGGAGGCCATGTGACTTAATGTCTTGTAAGGGGGCAAAATACAATATGAATAGCAATGAGCCCAATACCGAGCCTGAGGGACACCAGATGTAATTGGTTGGAACTTGGACTCCGTACTTCCTATCACAACCTGTTGAGAGCGACCGTGAAGATAAGACGTAAACCAACTAAGGACAGATCCAGTAAATCCAAACTGAGATTCAAGTCTGCAGATAAGTATATCATGATCAATAGTGTCAAAAGCAGAGGACAGGTAAAGGAGTATCAGAACAACCTCTTTCTTTTGGTCCAAGGCACGAAGAATATCATTATGAACACGTAATAGCGCAGTCTCAGTGCTATGGTACTGCTGATATGCCGCTTGTAGACTGGAGTAGAGTTTGTTAGCCGCAAGGTAATTGCGGGACTGGCCAGCCGTGTTAGGTTCGCAAGGAATTGTGGTCAAATGCACAGCCGCCATCTTTTTCGGTACGCCTTGCTGGTATATACTTCATGGTAGTATTTCGTTCCATATAGTCTCCCTGCATAATCATTTTCTCTACTGTTTTACAGTATTATGCAGGGAGACTATATGGAACGAAACACTACCATGAAGTATATACCGGCTTGCTAACTAGTACAATGGCTGATTTGGGATTAGCAGTCAACCTTCTGATTTGTGATACTACCTTTACATGATGTAATATGCAATGAGCCAATTACGAGCAAGTTAAAACACAATGAGCCAATCACGGGATGCCAGATTCAGTAGAAAAAAACGCCTTTTACCAAGAGAACCAAAATCCTCGGTCACAATTTGGATGAGAGCGGTTTTCAGTAAAACCAAAACCAAAGTATTTACATAGCCAATCACAGGAGCAAGGGAAAACACAATGAGCCAATCACAAACTGAAGTAATTCACGATTGGTTTTACTTGAACCAATCACGAGGCAAAGTAAACGCAATCGTCGATACTGTTTAGAACTTCATTGGCTGATAATTAGAAAACATTTCTCGAAGCCAATAGAATAGTTAACCAAACGCAAAACCAAAGCAATCACTTATTATTTTCGACACTCAATCGAAAACCGCTCTAACCCGTAATCGCTCTAACCCGTAACCGCTCTAACCCGTAACCGCTCTAACCCGTAACCGCTCTAACCCGTAACCGCTCTAACCCGTAACCGCTCTAACCCGTAATCGGGCTTGGAGGAACTCAAACCAGTTCTCTTTCTTCACGCGAGCCTTGTAACACCGATTAAGCGCAAACAATTCCAAATCCTCGTTTTCGAGTTAGTGAACTCCGTATACTAGATTCTAAACTTAATAAATACGACTCATGCTTTTACGGATAACCTGTAAACGAGCCATTAGAACAACATACCTGACCGTGCCGACAAATTGCTGAAGGAAAGGAGCGCTAGGACTGCTAGGAAATCAGACAATAAGAAAGTCATCAGTTTAGTCATAGAGCGGATTTCGGTATGAGTGGGCAAGTTACGACAATGACTTACGGCACGGTTACTGTACGACAGCCGTGACATTGAAATGTTTTGTCCTTCTGACCAATCAAATTACAGAGCTACGGTACAGTAGGTTACAGTACGTTGTGGTAAGGCTATGTATGAACATTCGTATTATTGTCCCACAGAACAGAACAGAACAGAAATAGAACTAGAACATTTACTTATATATACGAATACACTAATAAAAGAAAATCACAATCACTTACATGACAAATAAAGAAAACTAATATTAAATGCCTACTGTTGTACATGAATGTCGTGTATATGGGAATTATTCAGGTAATTAAGGCTACGGACATGTGTTTTTGTCCCACTATGAGTCTTCCGTTGTGATCCAGAGATATTATTTTCTACACACGACATTAAATTTGAAAGGATTTTCTAAGGACCTGATTCTTACGAAAAGATTGTTCAAAATTAATACAGCTTTTTCAACTCGTTTGTTTAATGAAGTATAACGGATTGATTTAATAGGCGAGGTTTCCTGGACTTTCTAAGGCAAGAGGTTCGAATGGGACCAAATTTTGTCAGGGGAGGTGGTGGGTAATACCCTACCCCTTTTTGGGGGTGATTTTCTCGCGTTGTACAATGGGAATACCTGACTTATTGCAGATACACGTGTTTCTCTGCCTGTTGAAACTAGAAATATGGTTACTTCTTCAATAAGTATTTTATTCAAGAAGATATTTGTGGTCAAAAATCTAGATTTTGCCAAAATAGGTGGTGGGTTCCGGGTACAACCCTCTTCCATCGAAATTGGGTTCCGCCAGAGTACCATTGTTTTGACCTCTTCCCTAATAGGACATCTGCATGATGACGTCACATACTACAACTACCAGAATTCCTTGCGCGGATCCTTTTGTTCCTCTAATTTGGACCATTGTCTTGGAATTCTCAAAGGAGTTGATAAATTTGAATGATAAAAGGAATTTGAAAAGGATTCTGGTAGTTGTAGTAAAATGACGCCATAATGAAAATGTCCTATTAAGTAATGGTTCGCGTAAGAACAGGAGCACTCAATGGCCAGGAATGCACAAAGGTGTTAATTTTCTATCGTTGAAAATTGATATCTCATTGGTTAAACAGAAATAAACCTCCTAAAAATAGGAAAGAACTCTGATTTCACAATATTTTTTTAAAGAAAATGATTGAAGCGGACAATATGTAACTATGTAAAAAGAGAGAAAGAAATACTATGTGGGGAACATTGAAATATTTTATAATATCTCCGTTTTTGTTTTAGTGTCTTTCTATTGGTTGAATTTGTTTTGGAATCGAAAAAATATACACGAGCGATTTCATGCATTTTAATATGAGAACATTAATACCACTAGTCAAGAGATATCTTTAGAAAAAATTGAACCATTTTCTATGTGGGATTAGTGAAAACACATTCATTGCCGCGGAACAATAGATCTTGCTCCAGTTCTTATACGAACCATTACTTAAAGGTCTTCAATACAGCGAGTGATCCAAACCCTAACATAATACGAATAAGAAATGAAAAGAAAAGTCAAGAAAATGACAAGTTTGCAAGCGGCACCAAATAAGGAAATACCTTGGAACCCAGATGCAAGCCAACCAACTCTCCAACAAGTTTTTCTCTCGAGTCAAACTGAAGAAATATTCAAGTAACGAATGTGAAGAGTTCTCCGCGTACAAGTTCGTGTGCGTCGTGTTTTGCCTGCGAATGTGCGCCGTGCGTGACCAAGGTCATATGTAAGTCCTGCGCACGTCATGCGTGCAATGCATTCTCGACCCGACGAAATCGTCGAGCACGCGCAGTAAGAAATAAGAGAAGGATCTGGGGTCGAGAATGGCGCGCAATGCTGTACGAGTGGTGCGTATCACACCGGGGCAAAACGTCATGCGCATTTGCTATTTCAGTTTCCCTCAATCCACCTTCGGAAAAAGATGGCGGCGGTACATTCGACCACAATTCCTTGCGAGCCTAACACAGTCCAAATAACAAGTAGAAATCCTCTATTCTCTGAAACGAGTGTAATGGTAACAGCATTTGTTTATATCGGATCGAGCGCAAAGGATTGTGGGTAAAAGTACAGATCGCCATCTTTACAGTGAATTTATAATTGTGTCCAATGGAGCCCGACCAGCGGCAATAGTCCCCCCACTCCTTCCTTTCTCTCTTCCCACCCCTTCCCCCCAAGAGCCCTGCTGTTCACAGGCTAATTTGACTCACCTTGTCGAGTGAATGAGCAGTAATAATAACGGCCCACAGCCAGAGTACAGCTAGGACACAACTAGAGCATGAACAATTAACTTCTTATATAACTAAGCTAAGTAAACTTCAGTAATTGAAATGTTATTATTAACCCTTCCCCTCCTATGGCGCACTAAACCGCCCCAATAAAAGCAAGGAATTCCAAGAAATATTGCGTTAAATATAGACAGGCTATAGAATTCTGATTATGCAACAGTATATCAATGGATGGATGGCTTAAAATCCTGGCCTATAACATTGGTCGATCGACTCCAATCTTTGGAAAATTCGGCTCAAAAAACCTCTTCCCAATCGCACTTAAAATCAAAAGCAAACAAAATCTGCACTCATGCATTACTTAAGCAATAGACCATAAATTTCAATGTGTTTACTGGCGAAATAAAGCACTTCGGATGTCGGGAAAACACAAGGCGCGTGATTTTCAAACATTTCAAGTGTTCTCCTGACATCCCAAGTGCTTTATTTCGCCAGTAAACACATCGAAATGTGCGGTCTATTGCTTTTATGATATAACTACGACACAACGCAAGCAGGCGTGCCGATTTCTCTGTGTTCACCGGCACAATAGACCATAGACTTTTGAGGCTATAATCCAATCAGAACGCTCGTTCTATCTGGGTTATATTATAAAGTACATTATTTAATCTTGTTTCCACTAAGCACATCAAGCGACTGTGAACCAACATTTTCCTACACCCACCCCCAATTGCATGCTGGGCAATGAAAAAAAAACGTCAAACTGTCGAGGGACACAAGAGCAGCGTTAAAATACATTTATTAATTTTCTGAATGAAAGACGCTGTTCATGATAATCACAGATCTTACGTGTCTACAGGTTGTACGTTCTTCATCTTTACCTACCAGAAGCGATTACCGTGGTTCATTTCTAGTTTGGAGTCAAACAGCTAGCTTTACAACATAACAGTTGCGTAGTTAACTGTAGTAGGACTGCTTCCCCTCCTGAAGCTACCAATGGAGGATGCTTCTATGGCAATAGCGCTGCGCACAGTTTCTAAAAATAGATTGTCTGAAACGAGACCCCCCGCAAAACTCAGACAAACACACGCGGTTGTTTACAGTATTTCACAGACTTGCTACAAGACGACCTCTTTTCCTTCAGTGACTTCGAGAGTCGTGTTAGAACATAATTCGTAGTTTTTTTTATCAATAAAAGAAGAAATACCTTAAATAAGATTACCAGTTATATCAGTAATGGTGACTACCAAGCACTGTTGCTGGGGGAGATGTAGAGTGACTCTAGATGTGTAAAAACCTTCATAAATCGCTCAAAGAGATATTCTCTCAGAGATGGGAACATCGTTTGGTACACCGCTAGCAGAGTTTCTCATCTTTTCTCAGTGCTTTTCCGTCCAAAACTCAGTGGGAAATGTCAGCGTTGGAAAAATGTTAGTTGTACGGGAGACCTCAAAAGCACAGAATAATAACGAGACAAGTGCAATGAAATGCAAGCGGGAGTTTGTCTGAACTATACACTACCCGCCAGTAAACATAGCAAGAAGTAATTACAGTTCAACCATAGTTTACTTAAATTTATGGATTTGAAATAAATTTTTGAAGCGAACTAACTCATGTACATCTACAATGCTTTGATTTATTTTACAAACACAAATGAAGTTTAACATTTCTTTCGGAGATGTCGCGCGGAACTCAACAAATGCAAAACATTATTTTATAGCTTGAAAGAGCACACCAAAATATAAAGCAAGACTGCCGAATGTTAGGGGCATTTTTTTCTTACAAAGCTATAAATTTGCAAACAAAAATATTATAGAGAATATATGGTGGTAGACACATGTCGGTAAAATTTGTCGAACCATAAATTATTAGCTCGTTAACCTTTGTATGTACACTGAGTCTATATCTAAAATATATGTTCAAAACCTTGCACAGTTGGTAATTTTCCAGCCATTACATTAGCTTTGGTCTCCGATGAGTTTTAAAGAATTTCAAAATTAAGTTACCTGCTGGCTACAGTATCCCATTCACCGATAAATCTCTTACGAACTTTTCATCGTTTAGGTCATGAAGTCTTACGATGTTCAATGGAAAAAGATAATTTTGGGATTCAGTTAGAGCTTGACTATATGAAACGTGGTTTGCGGCAACTAATAGGCCAGTCCAAGATAATTTTCACCATCTTGTAGGACTTGTAGGAGCCGGGGAAACATGGCGCGAAATACAATGTTTCTATGGGAATCCGATGCCAAATAATTTCCGTAAAATCGAATTTCTGAAATATTCATTATCTACAAACTTAAGATATCAGGTAAACGATTACCTGATCAAAGTTTGAGGGATGTAGCTGTGATGGGAAGCGTGCAATCGTGTTTTCAGTTTTCCATACCTTTGTCTGTAAAGTTTCCCTCGCACTTCGAGTTTGACTCGTTGTTACAGCCGAAATGTATGGCCGGAAACTTCAAAACACGATTGCACGCTTCCCAGCACAGCCACATCCCTCAAATTTTGATCAGTTAATCTTTTACCTGGTACCTTAAGTTTGCAGACAATGAATATTTCAGAAAGTCAATTTTACGGAAATTATTTGGCATCGGATTCCCATATAAACACTGAATTTTGCACCATCGTTGCACCCGCAGACACGAAACTTGCTTGATAAGATCGCCGTTTGTCGCTTTGTTTCAATCCTCTGTATTTTAGCCAACGTTTAAGCTGTTCGACAGTACAATCATCAGGTTCTCTTTTGAAATATAATACAGTAAAGCAGTCATTTTTGGTAGAATAGTCAGACGATGCCTGAAGTACTAGCCAATTCTTGTGTGACGTCATATGTGCGCAACGCTATTGAACGATTTTGCTTGTGCATTTGTTGTCCCAATTCAGGTCACCTAACTTTCCCCTCACGAGTAATGTTTCCTTGTTTCCTGTATCCCAAATTTCTCTAACTGGAAAACAAAGCACTGAATCCTCTGGAGTGCTGTCACATGATCTGAATTGGGGCAACAAATGTACAAGCTAAATCGGTCTATTGCTTTACGCAATTAATGTATTACTACAGGGTCACAGTAACCAGTCTACCACAATTAGGGCTGTCCACAAGTTGCTCGGCAACTTTTTGGCAACTTTTTTCACTTCGAGCAACTTTTTTCGCTTCGAGCAACTTTTTGCATTCTGAGGAATTTCTACTCATACTGAGAAATTGGAGCAGCTTTTAGTGTTTAAATTGGTCTTACTGTCATGTTCCACAATGCTTATTTAGATACTTTGGAAATTTCCTGTATAAAACGGTCATACAGGACTTACTGTTGGAGCAGTTTGGTCTTCCTGTGGTTAGTTGTCAATGCGATCTGGGCGGGTCAGCGTTTATTTTAAAGAATATTCAAAATGGCGGACGATTTGTCATGCTCCACTGGCAATGAGTCAGAAGAACAAGGTGATCGAAGGTAGCAGCATGATGTTGTATAGAAAGTGCATAAAGGAGAAACATTCATAAGAAATTATTATTTACTAGTGACACTCAAATACATGTTATCTGTTTATAAGTTTGATAAAACTCTTTACACATTGAAAAACTTTAGATTTTTTCACTGCCTTGAAAATGTTTTAATAAAGGCTAGTAACTCCGGTTGCAGTAAAATGACATGAAAATGCTTAGAAATCTTACTCTTATAGGGCAATCTTAGCATATTTCACTTTAGACCAAATGACGGAAAAAAAGCAACTTCCTTAATAAAAAGCAACTTTCTGGAATTTTTGAGCAACTTTTGAGCAACTTTTTGAGAAATCTCGAGCAACTTGTGGACAACCCTAACCACAATGCGTAATGATGTGACAGGTTATAAATCCCGTCAATCACGTCTTCTTACTACATTTCGATTGGACGAGCGGGAAGTGGTAACATACCTTACAAAAGACTATTGGTCGATATTTTAAACAAAGTCTAAATCTTAGACGCCAGTTCAAAACAATTCACTCTTTTCACCTGGTGGCCATCTTGGATTCAAAGCGAGGCAATCCTTTGTTTTTGCCAGGTTGGCCCCGCAGTGAGGGATAGTCAAAACAAGGCTAACCTGGCAAAAACAAAGGATTACTTCGCTTTGAATCCAAGATGGCCACCAGGTGAAAAGAGTTAAGTAACAATCCGCGCAAGAGGTAGGCACAATTCTATTGTTCAGATGCAATTTGCTTTCCCCACTTTAGTATTTTCTGTTTTTCATACTGACAACTCATCAACCTTTAACTCAGAAATTTCTGAAATTATATCCACTAAAAATGCATTTTAAAGGTAGAGTTATTTTGTGTGAAAACATTTTGTCCAATCAGAAGAGTGCAAAACAATAACCAAGAAAACGTTCAATTCAAAAATGTTCCCCATATTGAAAGTTATGAGAGTTTTCACTAGATGCAATTCAAATCTGTTTACAAAATGAGAAAAAATGTTGTTCTTCTTCAATTTTAGATAGATTTTAATGTCTAAGCCAATGAGGTGGAAGATTGAAACAATACCACAATTAGCACCTTTTTACATTCCATGCATAACATATGCCTACCTCTTGCGCGGACCATTACTTAATAGACTAGATCTGCATCATCGACGTCAGAATACTATCACGTGGCTGTACTGGGTGGCAACAAATCGTAATTCATATATTTAAAGGCACTTGTACGAGATCGGTAGTGTTAATAGCAAAACCTGTTTGTAAATGCTATTTTTCACCTCCAATCGATTGTAGATCTTTCTAAAACAGCGGTTTAAAAAAAAATTCAGATAGCTTGCCATCCAGCATCCACGGCAACGCCTTTGCCATGGCGATCACGAGCTCGATTCATTCGTTAACGAAGTATTATATCAGCACGTGACTGTTTCCTGCAAAAGACCTATTTAATGTCTGTTCAGTTGAAAATGTTGTTACCAGCGCCTCTGCTGCATCTTGCAATGTCTGAATTTCATTTCTATCTTTTATTCAAGAAATCAGGATTTACACATTCGCGATTTCTTTGCTTTTCCGCGATTGACGTCACTATCATTGAATTCCAACCACTTATTAAAATGGTGTATAGGAATTAAACATCGTTAAAAGAAATCGAGCATTGCGCATGTTGGTAATACAGTATTACATATTGGAACTTGTCTTTGGCGACGTGATTTATAAACCGTACAAGAATCTTTGACGCGAGTTTAATACCAACACTGAAGTAATGAGGATTTATCAGATCATCTGAAAACTCAACGATATACCCAAACTAATCCTATGGCTTAAAAGAGAACTTCCAAAATAACCAAGGATGACAATAACCAAGCATGACAAGCTCTGCCACTATACATTCATTCGTTAATAGACCCTTTGCAGTTAACAAATCACGTGGTTGTACTGAAGAGCAAAAAGTATCTGACTTCATTTATTCAAAGGCCTTGTACGAGATCGGTAGTGTTATCATAGCAAAACCTGTTTGTAAATGCTATTTTCCACCTCCAATCGATTGTCGATCTTTCTAACACAGCGTTTTTAAAGATAGCTCGCTCTCCAGCATCCATGGCAACGCCTTTCCCATGGGGATCACGAGTTCAATTCATTCGTTAATGATTATATCAGCACGTGACTGTTAGCTGCAAAGGCCTATTGGCGAGCTTTACATGCTTCTATTTTTCATCGCTTTCTAGCATCAGCAGCCCTTCACCTCTCAAAACCTTGCATTTTATTGGACCCCAGTTGGACTGCACTGACAAAGAATTGCATTGTTTCAGGGTTAGGCATTGTTTGGATAGCCAGTACTATTCCACGTTCCGAGGAGGTGAAGGCCGCCCCTCTAGCATTCATCTAATCTCGTACCCAGATCTCCCCTTTACTCACGGTCAACATGGGTATGAGATTAACATACACCTATTTCAAAAGATTCTCAAATGACACACGACAATGAAAATTCCCAGACCGAAATAGACTGAGGTTATCACTCAGAAATTGCTGAAGCTACAATTAAAATAAGCCAAGAAAGGTAAACTGCAGGAAACTAGTTGCTCAGTTATGCCCGTCGATAACGTTTTAGAACCGTTTACGAACTCTTTAGTGTATTTTTAGACATTCAAGTTTTCGATTTGAATTTCGCGCGATACTAAATGTCAGAGATCACTCAAGCGGAGCATCACATGTTGCAGAGCTTTGAACAGAGATGTTCACTTGACAAAGGCTGAGTGACAACTGAAGGTGTTTGAACCTGACCGAGGCCCTTTTGTTGTACGGTCATTGTTTAAAGTGTTTAAGTAATGGTCCAGATAAGAACTGTAGTAGAATCCATTGTTCTGCGGCAATAAGCCTCCCCCACATACGATTTTGCCTGAATATGCATTAAGTGCTTTAGGAGGTATCTACAGTCCAAACTACATCTCGAAAATAAAGTATTTGTTATGCTATTGGCTCTTTTATCTGTGAAAACGCAAAGCCACCATCCAGCCAATCGGATATAGAGAAAACAAAGGATTTTTCAATCGCAAATTTGAGAACTTTCCCCACACACGTATTCTTCGAAATTAAACCATAGTTAGTTTGATCAAAAATAAATTCAAACCACAAAAAAATATCGAATGAAAATGCATTATTTCGATGGATTTCTATTGAATTTATAAGTATCAACCAATGAAATTACGAGAAAGAATAATAGAAAATTAACACCTTTTAACATTCCTTGCCGTAGACACTACAGTTCTTATCTGGACCATTACTTAATCCCCAAAACAAACGCATTGGTCAGTCTTCAGGTCAGGGAATGTCGTTTGCCGTTTCACTACCTTTGCTGAAATAGGTGTAACTACTCAAAACTTCTCAGGAGATAATTTCAAAATGAAATTTTTTCCTCAGAAGAGTTTCTAAATCCCTGGTAAAACCTAATTATTTCAGTACAATATTTCACTCGTAAAGCCATCTAGAAATTGAGAAAGGGAAGGGGATCGAATGGGCCTTTTGCGGTAAGGCAATCACGTGGTTGTATACGACTTTCATAATGGCCGCCTCCTAATTTGCATATGTGATTTCCCGTTTCGGTAGTTTATCCACGTGTATAGAAAATATGAACATTGCCATGTGAAAGAGTATGTCGACATTAGTGACCTTGTGAAAGTTGAGTGCTGTAGCTTATAAAGCAATGAAGTTACAGCCAGTTGAAATTAGAGAGATTTGTATGAGAAAAACGACGTAGGCCTTTATAGCCTCGCTTTCATATTTTTCTGCATTACGAATGCTCATAGCTCAACAGCAATTTTCCACATTCCTCTAAAACTCAAAACAATTACTAGTTTTAATGTGATCTTTCATGTAGTAACATTGGTTTTCCCCTACATATTTATCTTCCAAATTATGCAAATTAGGAGGCGGCTGGAGGCGGCCATTATGAAAGTCGTGCATACTTCATTTATTTAAAGGCATGCGTATGATATCGGTAGTGTTATTAGGAAAACCTGTTTGCAAATGTTTTCCACCTCCAATCGATTGTCGATCTTCCTTAACAGCGTTTTAAAGTTTGTTCGCCATCCAGTGAAGTATTTCCCATGGGATCACGAGCGCAATTTTATTCGCGCTTGAAGTAATATATCAGCACGTGACTGTTTCCTGTAAAAGGCCAATTTCTAAAACTAACTCATTTTGGCGCTTCAGTGAATTTCACCTCAAAAACATGGGAATCATGCAGTCAGTGTAGTTTTCTAGTATTAAAGATAGGTATTTTATAAACTTTGCACAAGGTTTCTAAATACGTTTAAAAAAATTATTATACATATCTATCTTTTCAAGATTGTAATACGTGCTCTGATTACCACTATATTCTTTCTCCTTTCCTATCAGTCCTTGTTCTTATTACGCATTAGGAATCGCTTCTGTACGGTTAACCGTTTCCGAGATGTTCAACATGTTTCTGGTCGGTTATAACTAAGGATGGCCTGCCTTTTCCCTGCTAGCAGAGCATCTTTTCTCTCCCTTTCTTTTGTAATCGCTTTGCGAACTGACGGGTGAAAGAAACCGCTGCCCCCCAGTCGCAACATCGTTTGTTGCGCATGCGTTAGCGTTACTAAGCGACACGAAAACTTTAGCATGTGATCGTATGTCAGACAAAGATCTAACGTCTCGTCAAGTGTTTCACATTGTATTAAAGCCTGGTTTCCATATAATCGCAGCGATCGCAGAAAAGTGTTGTGCGACCCTTGCGATCATATGGAAACTTTGCGATCCTTGCGATCGTTACGACCCTTGTGATCGCGATCGCAGAGATAGAAAAAATTCTATCTCTGCGATCTTTGCGATCGAGGTTTTATATGGAAAGGCACTCTTGCGATCCTTGCGACCCAAAATGTCCCAGAAAGCACTGCACACCAAAGCCAAACATTGTTACGACTGGGGGCAGAGGTGTCTTTTCCCCCGCCAGTTCGCGAAGCGATTACAAAAGAAATGGAGGGCAAGGAGGCTCTGTTAGCAGAGAAGCCTGTCCTGAATATCACTTCTTCTTTTTGTCAGTCAAACCTGCACCAGCGTTGAATTTGAAGAAGATAATATCTCCGTCCTGCACTACGTAGTTTTTGCCTTCTTGTTTGTATTTGCCAGCTCCCTGCGGAGAAAAGAAAAACAAAGTTGAGCAAAAGTACAGCGTACATATTACCACGGTCCAGAACGTGGTGCTTTTACGAAAAACTGTACTGATATTCTTCGATTTCACTTTATGGACATGCGTAATAAACCAGTTCACCCTTCCCTTGGTCTTTGCGCGCTTCGTCGACCTTCCCATGCTCCCTTGCGCTCCATCTTTCTCATTTCCAACCAAAAGCGCCTGGGTGCGAGGCAAATAATACTCCGATGTGACAGCGCTGAATAACAATCTCGTACCCAGACCCCATGTACTGAATAACGTGACGCGCGTAGACTAGGGTCGAATGCAACGTATATAAAAATGGCGGAAATTTCAAAATTTAGCGAGTACTTGAACTTAAACTTTATTTATCCACGGAATTCTAATCAACATACAATATTGGTTTTCATAGGAGCCGTGTGATAAATATAGTCGCATCAAGTATGACTACATATTAAACTTAATATAAACATGATTTCTTTTTTTTGGCAAATACTGTAGTGGTAAAAATACTCTACTAAAAATAACAACGCACATTCATGTTTAAAAAAAAATAGAATTAAATCTCATCAAGGAGAGTGGTGGCCCTAAGTAGTTTCTTGAACGAGGCAAGATATTTTGCATTACGTAGATCTATTGGTAGTTTATTCCACAAAGTCGCCCCGTCATATGAAATACTCTTTTCAAGATTTTCAGTATTGAGGCGGGGGATGTAAAGCTTCGTGTAGTTGCCTCTGAGATCGTGGTGCGTTGTTTTGTTCACTGTGGTAAAGAGCTCAGCAAGACATTCAGGCGCCAATCCGTTGAGAATTTTGTACATTACTAGTGCTTTGCGTTTTATTCTTTGTTCATGAAGTTTTTCCCAACATAGACTAAATCGTGGTAATGTAGCACTTTCTCTATTTTCGGCACACAGAATTATTCTTGCTGCTCTATTTTGGAATTTGTGCAATTTTTCCGAAAGTACTTTGCCAATGTTGCCCCAAACCTCATAGCCTGCTATGCAGACGTATTTTTTCACTCTCATAAATTCGAAGAAAGAAGTAACGTCTGCTTACCCGAGCGCTTAATTAGTTTCCAATATGCACACCTCATTGTGTTATGGACCAATCAGATTTTACCTTCCATATCCTGGAAAGTGACGTGTTGTTACATTTAAAAGGCATTCAGACAATACATTTGCAATCGACCAATCATAGGAGAGTGTTCACTGGCGCGCCAATTCACTAAAATTCTAACAACGGCTTTGATTGGGCAGAAAAATAAAACAAACGTGCTGACGTCATGCTTGCATATTGGAAACTAATTAAGCGCCCGGGTAAGCAGACGTTACCTTTTTCTTCGAATTTATGAAAGTGAAAAAAATACGTCTGCATAGCAGGCTACATACCTCACTGCAGTATTCAAAATGTGGTTGAACTAAACTGTTATTTACTGTAATGAGTGTGTCCCGGGACACAAATGGCCTTACTCTTTTCATCGCACTTCATGTTTTCTGCAAAGAATAAGAGTTTCGCTGGAAGGATAAGATTTAAATACTTGGACCATTTCCTCCAGAAACTGAGAAACAAACTTGTTTTGGACAATGTAGTTTAAGTTTGGGGCACTGGGATAAAGTTGTCTTCAAACAATAAAGATTTACCGTCAACAGATAGTGTTTTCGGTCAAATTCCCGCCGATTAACGCAGGAGCTAGCGCATGCGCCGTAGTTATTCAGCTCTGTACTCCGATGTTTCAGAAGGAAATAGATGTACGCACGCTCGGATTGGCTGAAAGCCGTGTTTCAATCTGTAACTCTATAGAAACACCAGCGCGCGCGCTTGAGCTAGTTGGGAGAATTTACAGTTTGATGATGAAAAACGAACGAGCGTTTTCCCGTATTTTACAGGTTTATTTTATAAAGGAAATAGAACAAAGTTTCGTGTTCCCTTTGCCATTTCTTACCCCCCCCCCCCCCCCCCAACTCATACTCATGTTTCTATAAATAGGCATTTCATTAAAGTGCCACTACGACGAAATTCTACCATTTTTGTTTCTACTTTTTCTTTCCAAAACGACACACAGTGTCGAAAATATCCAAATCAGTGAAAAAGATTACCAAAGGACCAAATTAACCTATGAATTTTTCAGAGAGTTTACCGTCAAAATCATGTCCGCCATTACTGAAGTGTGTTCCAAATACTTCACGATTTTCGATCAGCGGTGCTCTTGTAAATGCATATTTCCATTCAAAACTTCGTTCTTTCCTTTCCTTTTTGGAAAAAATAGTATAAACAGGAACTTTATTTATAGGTTCGTGCGAAAGTTTGTGTGAAACGTAGCCGCGCATGTTCTTGTGTTGAGATGACGTCACGTCCGCTGGAACTTAGCTCTGTCATAGATCTGTCACAGGAACGGGTTCGAGTAATGCGGACATAAAAACTCAAGATTCGGACAACCAAAAATAAGACTTCCCGTCGTCATTGCAAATACGCAAAAATCTCACAATTTGATCGTAGTGGAACTTTAAGTATTGTAATTAGGACATTTATTGTAATTTTATTTTTCATAGGAAACCAACGTAATTGGTTAACGCTGTGTTGGTTTTCCTGGCCTCTATGTTTTGTTTCTTGCACATTTTACTTTATTCTATTTTCTATCTTTTATTATGGCCGAAGTAAGTAAGTAAGTAAGTAAGTAAATAAGTAAATAAGTAAATAAGTAAATGAGTAAATGAGTAAATAAGTAAATGAGTAAATGAGTAAATGAGTAAATGAGTAAATGAGTAAATGAGTAAATGAGTAAATGAGTAAATGAGTAAATGAGTAAATGAGTAAATGAGTAAATGAGTAAATGAGTAAATGAGTAAATGAGTAAATGAGTAAATGAGTAAATGAGTAAATGAGTAAATGAGTAAATGAGTAAATGAGTAAATGAGTAAATGAGTAAATGAGTAAATGAGTAAATGAGTAAATGAGTAAATGAGTAAATGAGTAAATGAGTAAATGAGTAAATGAGTAAATGAGTAAATGAGTAAATGAGTAAATGAGTAAATGAGTAAATAAGTAAATAAGTAAATAAGTAAATAAGTAAATAAGTAAATAAGTAAATAAGTAAATAAGTAAATAAGTAAATAAGTAAATAAGTAAATAAGTAAATAAGTAAATAAGTAAATAAGTAAATAAGTAAATAAGTAAATAAGTAAATAAGTAAATAAGTAAATAAGTAAATAAGTAAATAAGTAAATAAATAAATAACAACTAAATTTCTATAACTGCTAACCTTTACTGCAGTTTCACTGCCGAACTCCTTGAAATCATCATACTTCATAACCTCAGCCATAATGAAGCCTTTCTCGAAATCTGTGTGGATTTTACCGGCAGCCCCGGGTGCTTTGGTCCCTTTCTGCAATAAAATATCACAGTGATTCTGCTAGCAAAAATAAACATCAAAACTCAGACTGTGATCACAAAGGCATTGTCTACTTGCTTCAAAAAATATTGTCATATGAGCATCTGTGTCGCCAATGTTATCCCTGACCTGCAGAGACTTCGTGTTATGTCCACACCACGATTCATTGCAAACCTAACCCAAAAATTTTAAAAAACCTAAACATTTTCGATCCCAAATCATTTTAGAACGACTCTAAATACACCTGAACTATAATTAGAGAATGTTGTACTTTTGAAGTGGCCAAGTTTAACTCTGGGAATCGTGGTGTGCCATATCATGTAGCCTTACCCCCCTGAGCTGTATATTTGTATCTTCTCCATGGCCAGAAATACAGACCTACATTGCCCGTGCACGACAGAGCGGAAAATCGGAGCGCATGCGCACTAGGCACTTTATTAAAAGTGAATCAAGATGGCCACCGAGCGGGAGTGAATCGGTAACTCTTTTTCGTGAACCTCTTACAGCTCAAGAAATACCACGATTACTTTATTACTTCACACCATGGACTGCTATTCTTCAGTGGCTTCTCTGAACCCAAATAACACATAATCCAGTTCACAGAAAGAACGCTACGATTGCTCGTTCAACTCTGTCTTCAAGAAAAAAACGAACCATTTCGAAATGTTCATATGCGACTGGAAAAACGCCAAAAATAAGGAAACTTGTGAACATATAGGCTTTATACTTCAGTAGAGAACTAAGAAGGTAATGGTTTTCAACATACCATATTCGAGATTTTCATACCATTTTTCAAACGAAGCATTTGAAGTTACAGTAGTGTCTAGTGACTAGACTGTCTACAGCAGTAGAAATCCTGGAACAACAATCCGCATTACCAAAGACTGTAAGTAAATCTACAGAGCTATTATCAGGAAATTGTATAACCTTATGGTATCACATCGGTATTTTGACGAAATAGTTGATTGTTTTACCAATGTAAAGAAAACGATTTTTAATTTGTTTTAAATGAAGTGTTACGTACATGTTATAAACAATATGTTATAATTGTTCTGTTTTCAGAAAGCCAACAATAAAACCTAGTTGTAATCGAATGCCTTTGCCAGTTTGTATGTTCATTTAATTTTGTTCATGTTAGAAGAGGGGTGATACTAATGATATTGTATGGAACTTTTGTGCAGTTCTGTAAGAGAGGTGGTTGGTGTGATAAATGAAGAGCCTGCATGTGGAGTCTTTCTCACCCAAGCTTTGTGTTTTCTTTACACATTTTATGCAGATCAAACAAAGAACCAGTACCTCTTGTCTTGTTGATTTTCCTGTAAAACAGTAAACTTGATTCTCTTCCCAATTTACTCAGTGTCTGTTTGCTGTTTTTGAATATCTGGACCGAAATTGTAAAGGAGCACCTGGTTATACAGATTACTTGTTGAGAAATGCAGACTAAATCATGCAAACACAATACAGTAATTTCTCTTGATCTCTATTCTCTCCAACTGAAGCAAAAGCAAAGTCAGGCAAATATAGCAAACTATGAGAATAAATACAAAATAATGTAACTATATAGTTTTCATCTATAATTATTTGAGACTATAAGTGTTTTAAACATGTTTATTTTTACTGTAGAAAAGAATAAAATAATTAGTTGGACCCATACACAAATTCATGAGTATATGGAAGACTTGAAAAATGTATACTCTTCAGCACTGGTCATCACTTCTCTTGATCTTTATTCTCCACCAAAAACAAGAGCCCATCTGGGCTTTCACTCGGGCCACATGAGATTGAAGATGTAATACACTTTCATTTGAAATCCTCTTAGTAATAACCAAAGGGAAGAATTATTAGCTGAATTTAGCAGTCTTTAGTGGCCGGTAGCGCGGTGACTTTCATTCTCTGCTCCTCTAGTATACATTGTATATGTAATTTAATAGTTTTGTTTTTCTCGTATGTTGAACATTACTTATTCGTTTAACACATTGCATTTGAGTAGGCATATATTCATTGTTTTGAACCCGAGAATTAACCGTACTACCGTACTTCATGGTCCCTTTCTTTAGTAGTGAGTTGTCGGTCAGGTGATTGTAAACTCTCGTGGCTCTTGAACAAACTGATAAGCTTCAGTAGGTTGGGTAGAGTCTCGGAACATTGGAGACCTTGGTCCTTATTGCGGGCTAACAAATTTATCCTCGTGAATAATCTAAAGAATTCCGTCTCTTCCGGTTTGAATTTGACTCATGTGTATGTTGCTTTTGGAGTTTCAAGGATATGTTGATCCAAAACTACAGGCACTTGGGGTTTTTCATTGACTTGTGAACTTGTAGGCTCTGTAATTTGTTTTGTTTTCTTAGTATAATATAAAGTGTTGAACATGTTCATGTTCTCAAGCATGTCGCGCGTGACCTCTGTTTCTTCATTCATTAAGTTCTCTACTTTCATCTGTATTCTGGGAAACTCAATCTTTGCCCATGCCTTGGCACATAACTATTCTTGTTGTTAAGTAGACGTGGATGATTATAAGTAAAATCCTTCGACAGCTTGTACCGTTTCCGCTAGGTCAATATCCTCGCTGGAACGAAATAACTTGATCTCAATACTCTCTGATCCAACTTACGGTAAATTTAAATCTCTGACAGTTCGTAATATTGGTCTTGAAGTACCTTTACCCAAAATAATATGTTTTCCTCGGATGTTTTAAATGCAGCACAGCGAGCCGATGGCTTATAGATTCCAATATCTATTTCTTCGAATTTTAGCTTTCCGGATCCTGGCCCCAGTTCACTGGCTTCAGGTCGTCGTACGTGTCGTATCACTGGCCATCTGGGTAAAAAACGCGGTCCTTCGGCTCCGTCAATAGCGCCAGTTGAAATATCCTAAGCCTGTTGGAAGGCTTTCGCACGAGTGAAGTTAAATAAAACATTAAACTGGCTTACATTTGAGAGATGGGACTCCAAACTAGAGAGAAAGTTCCTCGCGGGTCTTCCGCCATCTTGCTTTACTGTATTAAATTATGTAAATAATTGTTGCGTGACCAGCACAGTGCAATCTGATTGGTGTGAATTTGACCTTTAACGCATGCGCAGAAATTTTGCGACACCCAACAAAAAAAACCGACTTGCATTTTAAGACTCGGTGCTGCCACAGGCAGCCCGAGTAACAAGAACACATATGTAGTATGTACTTTAAATCTATGAAACATGTGAATATTATGAATAAGTTTACATTATTTTCTTATATGCAAAACTATTCTATAAAATTTAATTAGAGGTAAATCATGTATGTGTTGATGTTGTAACTCACATTTTGAGTTTAGAAGGGTAACATTGTAGGTGTTGATTGAAAGAATGTAATAGTTGATTCAGTTTATATGGGTTTGATAATGTATTTGGGAAAGGAAACTCGTGATGGCTAGAGATTAGTTCCAATGAGGTTTCATTCATAATACTAACATTAACAATCAGATACATGTGTGTTGGTGAACATATTTTTTTAATGCAAGACATAACAAAATAACTAATTGACTAATAATGATATAATTTTAATTATAAAAATATTAAAAATAACAGTTCTAATACAATAATGATATCAATACTAAGAATCTCTGCTCACACTTAAATTACATGTTCATGTTTAAATTCAAATCATAAGGGTTTTTAATTCTTTTAAGTATAATTTTAGACTGATATAAAATAATAATACTCTCAATAATACTAATATCATTATAATCAATTACATATTTGCATCCAAATCTTAAATTCAGAAAAAGTTTACCATCTCAGAGCATCCCTGAGCTTTTAGTCTGTTTAACTCTTTACCGTCCGAGCCTGTAAATAGGAGACGCAGGAGTCCGTTACTAGAAAAATTATTGCATCAAGTCTAGACATGCTGGAAAGACGATGTTGCGATATTATGCGAAGGGATGTATGGCTTCAAAGTCAGAGCTATAACAGGGATCGCTCGACTCTTTCACTATGGGGAAAAGCCCATTTGTTTTGGCGATTGTTTCGTTTCTTCGATTTTCACAAATTTCGAGTAGCTGAAAATCGGCTCAAAAAAACCTTCCCATTCGCACTTGAAATCAAGAGCAAACACAAAATAACCACTCAGTCGTTACAGTACCTTGTTTAATCTTTCCAACCAGCAGGTTTGTTTTCACAAAACACACCAAGCGACGGTGAACCACGCCGATGTTTGCACTGCATTTCACTCGACCACATTTTCCTGCTCCCACCTCCGATTGCATGCTGGGACTCAGGTAGTTTTTTTTATTTTTATAAGTCTTTTACCCCTACAGCCAAGAGCGGTGATTTGGACTCAAGCCGTTGCTTTAAAGTGACAAAAACACATCCTAATAGGTTGAGCAGGGGTAAAAATACTTTTTTTAAATCTTGTCTTTCAATTAACAGTTTAGTCTCAAATAAAGTATACATGAAAAATGTAGATTTGTTCTCATACATGTACATATAGTTTTCTATGGAGGCTTTTTAAATCTTTCAATTATCCTACACATGTATATTTGTCTCACTTTGCTTGTGCTTGCATGGGGAGAATAAAATGAAGATCAAGAGAAGTGATGGTGCTTGAAGAGTCTCCATTTCTCAAGTAGACATGCTCCTTTGGTGTTTTATAGTCCAGATATTCAAAAACTTCAAGTAAACACTGAGGGAACTAGGAAGGGAAGGTATACTATTGCAGGCTTCATTTTTTCTGGGAAAACAGCAAGAAGTACTGTTTCATTTAAAGCTACATGTATAGTATAGCAAACACAAAGCTTGGGTGAGAAAGTCCACATGCAGGCACCAACCACCTCTTACAGAATCGCACAAAAGTCCCATACAATATAATTAGTGTTGCTCCTCTTCTAACATGAATAAAATTAAATGAACACAGAACTGCTCTGCCAAAGGCATTCTATTACAACTATGTTCTTTCTGAAAACAGAACAATTATAACATATTAAGTTTTTTACATGTAACACTTCATTTAAAAAATATATATATAAATCGTTTTCTTCACAATATCATTGCTAAAACAATCAACTATTTCGTCAAAATGTTGATGTGATACCACAATGAGCAAATCAAGTGAAATATTGTACAATTCCCTGATAATAGCTCTGTACATTTACTTACAGGCTTTGGTAATGCAGATCGTCGTTCCAGGATTTCTAGTTCTTCTGCTGTAGACAGTAGTCACAGTACTGTAACTTCAAATGCTTCGTTTGAAAAAATAATGGTATGAAAATCTCGAATATGGTATTTTATATGTTGAAAACCATTACCTCCTTAGTTCTCTACCGAAGTATAAACCTTATATATTCACAAGTTTTCTTATTTTTGGTGTTTTTCCAGTCGCATATGAACATTTCGAAATGGTTCGTTTTTCTTGAAGACAGAGTTGAACGAGCAATTGTAGTGATCTTTCTGTGAACTGGATTATGTGTTATTTGGGTTCAGAGAAGTCACTGAAGAATATCAGTCCATGGTGTGAAGTAATAAAGCAATCGTGGTATTTCTTGACCTGTGAGAGGTCCCTAAAAAAGAGCTACAATTCACTCCTGCTCAGCGGCCATCTTGATTCACTTTTAATAAAGTGCCTAGTGCGCATGCGCTCCGTTTTTCCGGTTTGTCCCTGTGCACTGTTTGAAGGAATTCTCAACATTACCCCGGGAAGGCAGAAAAAGCACTAGAACTAGGACGGGCATAAAGTCTCTCAGTTCTTCATCACGGTTCCCACACATTTCCAGGGGGAAATCCCTGAGTTTTCACTGACCAAGAAGCATTTTTCACTGACCTCCAGCATACTCTCATATTTCTTTCCAAATATACATGCTATCATTATTTTGAGACAGAAATATTGAAGAGAACAGACCAAAACAACCCAAAGAAATAAGTGTGAAGCCTGGAAACAAAAAAAACCTGACTTTTCATTAAAATTTGGGATTTCCCTAACCCAATCCTAAATTCCCTTACGATTCCCTGGCCTCGAACAACTAATTATTGTTTTTCCTGATCATGGGAACCCTGTTTATAGTATGCTGATGTCTGAGACTGAACTCCTGCTAATAACTGAGATGCAATCTATCATTCCTCTTACCAGAACAGTCCACGCCTTGACCTCATCCTTGCCACAGGTGAAGAAGTACTGGAGCTGGAGGGTTTTGAACCCTGTTGTAATAATCTTGTGTAAAGCACTGCATATGAAGGCATACCATGACGCGTTACTGCCATTGGATTGTATTTGCCATTGACTCTTAGGTGAAATATCTTGAATATTAAACTGTGACATAGGAAACTGCTCCCCTTTGCCCCCCTTCTCCCTCCCACATGCAAACTATTTAAGAAAGTATTTCATTTATAAGATTACATTTATGGAAAATGAAAATCGTGGATTGGAATTCATACTGGGATTGGAGCATTCACACACAAACAAGACAAAAATAAACAAAGAAAAGCAAAGCCAAAACGTTTTACAGAAACAAAGGATCTACTTGTATCATTCTTTCAAAGTTACCTTTGAGTAGCTGTCTCTTTGCAGTATTTGGCAGCTTCTTCAGGTCCAAGATCTAATAACTAAGCAGTACAAGCACACACAAACAGAACAGTTAGAAAGGAGAACATTACATAGTAAAGAATACCAAACACCTCCATCCTGCATCCATTCATTTTGACACAGACATCCACAATAGACACTCACTTTAATCAAATGGTGACACTAACCCTCCCCCACCCCACCCCCAAGGGTGGTCTTTTTCTGGAAGGTGGGCATGTTTAGATACATCACAAGCTGACAATGTGATGGCTTATTCCTAAACATGCATTACCAAACAACGATGTGTCTATAATCCATTTATCCGAGACTCAACTTGAAAAGGTAAGTGGTTTATGAGCTATGGAGATAGAAACAGTCTTCGAAGTTCATCATTGAGACAACATTGACAGACTCAAAAAAGGTCTCCCTTCAGGGACAAGTGTTAACCACAATTCTCTTTACAGCTTACCTTAGTTTCAAGTGCTCCACTGAAAGGTATGATAACTGCTCCCACATCATGATTGTCTACCCATTCCTTGATTTTGGCTAACCTGTACAAGACAGCACAATCACATTAAAATACACCATGATCAACAGTACCAACATTTTATGCAATGCTGCATACTATATTATGCATGTTGTAGGTAATTTTTCATATCAGATAATTTTTATTTTTACCTAGTTATTTTTGGGAATGAATTTAGTATTTTTATCCTAATTGTAGTCACTGTATCCACCAGATGAGGGGGTCAGAGGTCCACCAGTACTTGACATAGCATATTTTTTTCACTTGTATTTTATGTTAATGGAGTACTGGGTGTCATTAAGGTTTTTACTGCACATATGCAAATTTGGACTAGACCGTGGGGAACTGGGTACTAGTAGCACCATCATGTAATAGTAAAAGAGTATGCCGCTTCACATCAATCACCTCAGTGGCGTTTAAAGGCCCAGTACAGACCTTGTTGCTTTGCGCGCTGCATACCTCAAATCCACCATGTGTCACAGTTGAATATTCGATGTTTTAGGAGACATGACAATAGAAGCCTCGATTTGAAGCGAAACAAAATAAAACAGATGCACGCAAAGCATCAAGGTCCGTACTGGGCCTTTAAGGCTTTGACCAACATACCTGATGGTTGCTGGTTCAAGTACCAGCAAGGAATAATTAATATAGCTGATTAATATATGGGTACAATGTAGCACTGTGAGGAGATAGGGAGGGGTAGGAAGTGATAAGAGGAGGGGGAGGAAAATAGAGGGGGAGGCGAGGGTGAAGATATTTTTAGTACATAAAAAATACCTATGCAAAAACAATTCCAATTACCTACGTAAAAATGAAAAATTTACCTGCAACATAATTATATATGTTTGGTTGAACATTTAAGCATATCTGTGCCCTGTTGTTTCAAAAATAAATCAAGGATATGTGCACCCACTGATTACCTGGTATCTTCTGTTACCACAGAAAAACTTTACTGAATTTACTTAAGACTCAGTGATCAAGTCCTTTGAGATCAAGTGGCCAATATCACCATACACTGTACATCCATATCAACAGACTGATGACACAACCCTATTGTCTAACACTGGTACGATCAACTAAAGTCGATTGAAGTATGCTATATAACCACCATGGAAAGCGAGTAGCAGCTGACGAAGGGCTAGCGCTCGAAACGTCAGCTGCTACTCACTTTCCACAGCGGTTAAGTCAATAAAACTAATAAATAAATTAATAAAATTAATGACTTTTCCCAAGTTACGCAGTTATCAAAACAGAGGTCTGTGCTATCTGCCGAAAGCTGGTGCTGATAACAGACCAAGGGCTTGATAATTTTCACTATCTTGCGTAAACCGAATTTTATCATTGTTTTATTATACATTTTAAGCAAACATTTTAGCAAAAAGAAAGCTAGTGAAAACGAAGCAAAATGAAATGCCGTAAATTGGTTTGTTTACAATTGAATTGCAGTATGTTTTGCTTCTTATTTGAGCTACAACTTGCTTTTATACATATTTTTTTGGGAAAAGAATAACTGGAAACATAGCTGAGGGCTTAAAATAGCAAAATGCCACAAAAAAGCGAAATAATTTCTCTACTTTCTAGCGTAAAATGAAGGGCTGTCTGCAAAATGGGCATACATGTAAGTGACAATTGGACCGAGTGACATTCTTTGCTCTTATTTACACTCACTTTTCGTTTTATAAAGTTAAATTTTACTTGGATCATGATGCTTCTTGTATATCAACTAGCAGATTCGTACCCCCGAGGGCACTTTACACAAAGTCACTCTTTCGAAATGTTAGTCTGTTATTCCGACAAGAAACCCCCCTCTTCAACGCTTCAGTGTCATCTCTCCTGCTTGGTTTCTGAGGTGAAAGAGAAAGAATCCTTCTTCAAGCCTTAATTTATCTACGGAAAGCATTTTCCCGCCGAAACTTAAAATGTAACAGTGTGAGCACTCTCTTCGAAATAGCTTTCTTACCGACTCACCCCCTTGTTATACAATAACAATATGTTTTCTATAGAAACGGTTTGATTACTTGCTTGTTTTGAGCTGTCAAAAAATCCTCTTTCACCTTAACTAGAGAGAAGAGAAAATGCAGGTTTTCCTATTCTTAAGGCACTGATATCTGATGTTACTGATATCCTTTTTGCACACAGCCCTTCAAATGGTTGTACATGCTTAACATCGAGTGCTACCTACAGATAATAGCAGTGTGACGTCACAACAGCAACCTACAGTATATAATTATAATACCTACAGATAATATTGTACGCATGTGCAATCAATGATATAGCCAACTATCGAGAATTAGCTGTGTTCTCAGCCAATCAGAATTGAGATAGTGAGTAAAATGTTTCATAAATCCTTTTATTAGCACCTTTTACTGGTCAGGGCTTAAAATAACTGCCGGACATCAGACAATGTCCGGCCAAATTTGTCAATTGTCCGGCCAAACACCAAACAGCTCGATCATCTTGACCTTTCAAGTTGAAGTCACACACTGCAAGGCTTTTTAAATTATGCACGTCACGCTTTTCTAGTCCCGTGATAGATTGATAGGTGGTCGTGAGAAAGATCTTTCCGACTGCTAATTACGCAATAATTGAACTTGAACATGTCGCGAATACATTGCTTGTCGCTTGCCGCTTTCAGTCGGAAAACCTTTGTTGAAATAGGTGTTAGTGTATAATAATGTTAGCTAGAGATAAACTATTTACATGTACATTCGCGTTGTTTTGTTTCAATGTATATAGACTTAGATAAATTATTTATATTCAAGGTGTTTTGTTTGTTATGTAAATAGTATTTGGAAGAAATATGATTACCGATCCACAATACATTTTCATGTGCGTTTCTGCAGTTGAAACATAATTAATTTGCATTAATTACATCTACGATTGAAAGCAATAAAATCGTTGTCTAGCATTTTTATGTTTGGTTAATCATTTACTTCATATTTCGTGTGTGTGTGTTGTTTTTTTGTTTTCGTCTTGACCGGCCTGGAACGCAGCATGTCCGGGCAAAAAAATGTTTGGCCGGTCATCTTGTCCGGCGTCCGAGCAGCTGTTATTTTAAGCCCTGCTGGTATACAAGAAAGCTAATAACTACCATAGTAAGAGAGATCAGAGATGATCAGAGCAGAGCTCCTGTGTAGGCCTAAGGGGAGTACCAAACACATAGCAAGCGATCAAAAAAATTGCAATCTTTTCGTCCGTCCCACCACCCCTCTACTATTTGTAGCACTTCTTTGTCGAATGAAATCTATTCATGTTGCAATAGCTCAGCCAAAAGCGTACACTCTAAACATTTAAGAGTTCCAGTTCGTAAGTTTGTGGGTTCGAGGCTAGAATGGAGACATAGTTTTTTCTCTTCTAGTTTTTCGTTACACCGTGTATGACTTGAAGGGCTGTGCGCAACAAGGGCATAAGTGACTCCTGACCAAGTTCTAAATACTCCCTTAGAAAATAAAGAATTTGAATGATAATTTAGAATGTGATCAGGAGTCATTTATGCCATCGTTTCACACAGCCCTTCACTTTATTTAATAGCTTTTCTTTCCTCATTCCCATTCTGGTATTTTTCTCCAGGAAAAAAAGGAGAACATTGAACTACCGTTGTTTGTATTAGATATTAACCATTGCTAATCATGATTGTGTACAGTAAAAATTATTATTTCTATGTCCTCTCAACACTAAATCATTACCACTAGCTATTAAAGATATTCCATCATGAATGGATTATTTAGGTCAAACAATTTATTGTATTTGTTCTAACCATTTGTTTTTTTTCCTGATGTAATCTTTCTCTGACAGATTGACCAGATAGATGACTGGCTTCGAGGTCAGTAGTAAATGTTGATTTAATACTTCAACCTGTTTTGAAAGGACAATGGCATGTGAATACTTGATTACAATTAATTATTTATAAGTACTTTCAACCCAAAATATGGCCAAGCTCCTGTATGGTCCACCAAATGATGCAACTGTACAGTCATTGTAAAGTAAGTGTCATATGGTGTAATCATTGACAAAGTAATTTAAATGAGTGAAGCCTACATTTACTGGCATGAAATGTTGGACCGTGTATCATATTATGTGAATGTTGAAAGAAGTGAGTCAACATGTTGAACGATGTTGCAACTTGTTGAATGGAATAGAACATGTCTCTATTTCCTGCAACATCGTTGTTGAACTGTGTATCATACCATGTTGAATGTTGAAAGAAGCGAGTCAACATGTTGAATGATGTTGCAACTTGTCGAATGGAATAGACCATGTCTCTATTTCCTGCAACATCGTTGTTGAACCATGTATCATACCATGTTGAATGTTGAAAGAAGCTTGTCAACATGTTGAATGATGTTGCAACTTGTCGAATGGAACAGAGCATGTCTCTACATCTGGCTTCAACATGTTGACTCGCTTCTTTCAACATTCAACATGGTATTGTACACTATTCACCATTTGTTGCCAGTATGTGAGACATTTGTTGGCAACAGATGTTGAACAGTGTATCATCAGCTTTAGTGCAGTCATCATAAATACATTTGTGGAGTAAAAATATTTTTCTCTTATTTCACACCATCAAAATTTATATTCTTCTTCATCAAACATCAGTTGTGAAAACTTCTTATTGATTTTTAACCAGTTTAAATAAGGGGATGCAGGTTGGCGCAGTGCTAAAACACTCGCCTCTCACCGCTGCGGTCCTGAGTTCGATTCCCGGCTCGGGCACCGTATGTGAGTTATAAATGTAGGTTTGTTGTTGATTCCTTAACTGCATTCAAGGGTTTTTCTCCGGGTTCTCCAGTTTTCCTCCCTTCGTAAAAATCAATCGTAAATCGAGTGTAGTGTGTCCAAAACAGTTAATGTAGTGGGAGTGTGAGGAGTAAAAGCAGGCCCCCACCAGCTTTAAGCTGTAATACTCAGCTTGCTATACATGTATAACAAATAAAATATTTATTATTTATTTATTTATTTATTTATTTTTTGAATCCACAGGAAACTCAAATGTTACTTTATTAGTTATTAGTTACACATCAAATTGATATAGACCATCAATACATGTACATACCTCAAGTGTATTCCACGTTCCAGTACGAACATCTTTGTCCTCTTCTGAGACCCAATGAAGGAGTTTCTTAAGGATATCCTATAAATATAATATATATATTTAGGCAAGGACGGCAAGCCTAAAAGCGGAGCTCCCAATTATCTGAGCTGAGGTAATGACCTCCCAAAAAAACGATAAATTATATAAAGAAAACAGAAATAAAAACACAAAACTAACTGGTAGAATCAAGGGAAATCAGTGCAAAAGGTTTAGAAGGAAAACAAGATAATGGAAAATGAAAACAAAAAAGAGAGAACAAAATCATCACTAGCTACTGGCCAAGGTTTCGATTCGGGCCACCTGGTTTCAACAGTGTGCGCACAGGTGCAGCACTTTGTCAGGCACGTCGCGCCACGCCATGTGCTGCGGTTCGGGCGTGAGGGAAACTGAAAGTCAGCCAATTTTTGCTATCAACCTGTTTCTATGGTGGCCCATGCAGGAGCTCTGCTATTAAGACAATGGCTATTTATTAACTTGAAAGTGACTTTTCTCAGGTATGTTAAATAACCATGATTGTTATATACTTATTATATATTATACCACTTCTGTTACACCACTTTCTCATTTTTAATCCTCATCAATTCAAACATAATTTCGTTTTGAATATTTGATGAAGACCTGAGATTTTATCAGCCAAGTAATGTTACAATATCAAATGGATATTTTCTTCACTTCATATTTTCACATCATTGCTGTCATGCTGTTTGACCCAGTTAAAAGCTGTTCTTTGTATATATTCAGGACATTTAGAATTTTATCACAGAACGATCCAGTGTGTTTTTCAAACGGCATAAAAATCAAAGTACATGTACTTATACCATTCTCTTTTTTTTTACTTAGTTGGTAAATCCTTATAAGTTGTATCCAAAGAAATTCAATGATTTTGGTGGGAAATTAAGCTTTATTTGTATCACCATTTTATGGCTGCTGGTGTCCAAAGAGGGGCACTAAGATGGCGGCTGTAATAATACAAAGTTATATAAAATAAGTTGTACATTCATTGGCCCAAATTCGGGTTATAAATGTACAATGTATAATTTACAATGTTTTACTTAATTTCATCAATGAAAACCATGATTAGGGACTGCAACCAGGATGGCGACGGCAATGACGACAGGACGTAGAAAATTGTTTTCTTCCAAAATTTGGTGTCTACTATTACCCTTGTTCGCCTTGAATTGTTTTTCACAACCAGATTTTCAAAAAATATGATGAGTAGAGAGTTCCATTCATGCTGAACGAAAACGGACTTATTAACTTTCTTACGTTACCAATTCTCTTTAAAATGTACAATTTGGAGTTTTCATGTTGTGTTTGCAGAAAACGATGAAAATGTATGTGACTGCATGCATTTTCATATGCAGTTATTGTATTTTGTAATTAAGGCTGTTGTTTTATGCCGTCATCCTAGATGTTGACATCCTGGTTGCTTAAAGTCCCTATTGAAGGTCATGACGATGAAACCCACCAATTAGGTTTACTAACCATCGTTTTCCCTTTTCACAGGATGAGCGAAACCACTCTATTATTTATTCAACTAGATAGTTTATGATTATTTTATATTCTCTTTTTCCTTATTAATTAATTTATTCAAACTCCCAGTATTTGTGAAAAGTATTTTAGGAAGTATACATATCTAAGTATCTAAGTACTTGCAAGTTCATCATGACCTGCACATTTACATCACCAATTATGGCATGTGATTGTCAACTGACGTTTCCTGGTATAGATGGTAAATAAACTGTTTACTTACTATTAATAGTAACTCGTGAGTTCTATTAGAGCGAAGTTACACATGTAATCAAGATCAATGAATATGGCCGAGAGCTTATTTTAGTAAGCAAATTCATATCCAGAGAAACTAGGTTTCAAACACTTACAGTTATCTCTCCCCTGGATACATGAATCTACACAGTATTACTATAGGATGGTCAACAACTCTGACTCTGAAGATGTTAAGCAAAACTCTTGGTTGCTTTAGTAAGTCCAAGCACTAGAGTTTCAGAACACTTACCAATTCACCTACTCTTTTCTTGTCACCTCCTCTCACTACTGTTTTATCCACTGCATTCTGTTGATCAAAATGTAAACAACATTATACCACTAAAACTAACACACTACACAAGGCTGCACTATTCTCAGGGCTGCACTATTCTCAGGGCTGCACTGCATGTACATGTAAATAATATAATATGAAAGTTTGAAGTGATAGCAAGGCTGCACTATTCTCAGGGCTGCACTGCATGTACATGTAAATAATATAATATGAAAGTTTGAGGTGATAGCAAGGCTGCATTATTCTCAGGGCTGCATTATTCTCAGGGCTACACTGCATGTACATGTAAATAATATAATATGAAAGTTTGAGGTGATAGCAAGGCTGCACTATTCTCAGGGCTGCACTGCATGTACATGTAAATAATATAATATGAAAGTTTGAGGTGATAACAAGGCTGCACTATTCTCAGGGCTGCACTGCATGTACATGTAAATAATATAATATGAAAGTTTGAGGTGATAGCAAGGCTGCACTATTCTCAGGGCTGCACTGCATGTACATGTAAATAATATAATATGAAAGTTTGAGGTGATAGCAAGGCTGCACTATTCTCAGGGCTGCACTGCATGTACATGTAAATAATATAATATGAAAGTTTGAGGTGATAGCAAGGCTGCACTATTCTCAGGGCTGCACTGCATGTACATGTAAATAATATAATATGAAAGTTTGAGGTGATAGCAAGGCTGCACTATTCTCAGGGCTGCACTGCATGTACATCTAAATAATATAATATGAAAGTTTGAGATGATAGCAAGGCTGCACTATTCTCAGGGCTGCACTGCATGTACATGTAAATAATATAATATGAAAGTTTGAGGTGATAGCAAGGCTGCACTATTCTCAGGGCTGCACTGCATGTACATGTAAATAATATAATATGAAAGTTTGAGGTGATAGCAAGGCTGCACTATTCTCAGGGCTGCACTGCATGTACATGTAAATAATATAATATGAAAGTTTGAGGTGATAGCAAGGCTGCACTATTCTCAGGGCTGCACTGCATGTACATGTAAATAATATAATATGAAAGTTTGAGGTGATAGCAAGGCTGCATTATCCTCAGGGCTGCACTGCATGTACATGTAAATAATATAATATGAAAGTTTGAGGTGATAGCAAGGCTGCATTATTCTCAGGGCTGCACTGCATGTACATGTAAATAATATAATATGAAAGTTTGAGGTGATAGCAAGGCTGCATTATTCTCAGGGCTGCACTGCATGTACATGTAAATAATATAATATGAAAGTTTGAGGTGATAGCAAGGCTGCATTATTCTCAGGGCTGCACTGCATGTACATGTAAATAATATAATATGAAAGTTTGAGGTGATAGCAAGGCTGCATTATTCTCAGGGCTGCACTGCATGTACATGTAAATAATATAATATGAAAGTTTGAGGTGATAGCAAGGCTGCACTATTCTCAGGGCTGCACTGCATGTACATGACCCTTATGTAAATAATATAATATGAAAGTTTGAGGTGATAGCAAGGCTGCACTATTCTCAGGGCTGCACTGCATGTACATGTAAATAATATAATATGAAAGTTTGAGGTGATAGCAAGGCTGCACTATTCTCAGGGCTGCACTGCATGTACATGTAAATAATATAATATGAAAGTTTGAGGTGATAGCAAGGCTGCACTATTCTAAGGACTGCACTGCATGTACATGTTGAATCTTTAGAGTTTGAGACCATGTGTCCTGTTATCTATAAGTCTATCAATTTAAGTCAGTCAGTTCATTTAGTTGGTAAATGCTAATTCTTAGTTATTAAAATGCTGTGGGATGTAGGGTGTCATTTATGAAGGATGCAGTTCTGTACACTGGACTGTACACTTTCGTGGTACACTTTTGTTGTACACTTTTGACATACATTTTGTACATATATTAGCAGCAAGACCAGAAGTCTTGTGCCAATGACCTCTTGTATATGACGACTAGACAATAATATAACTGTAGGCGTGCTGGTTCGTTAATAATTATTAATTATTAAAGTGCCCCTAACCCCAAATGATTTCAATTTTATTTCTTTTCAAAGTCTGTAGATGAAAATTCAGGACGAATGAAAAGAAAAAAAGTGAAATTGAAGGGCTGTGTGCAAAAAGGGTGTAAGTGACTCTTGATCGCATTCTAAATTCTCCCTCAGAAAACAAAGAAATTGAAGAAGAATTTAGAATGTGATCAGGACACACTTACACCCTTTTTGCACACAGCCCTTCAATTGGTACAAACCCTGCTTTTTAAATTGTGATTAAAGTCCCAGATAATTAGTGTACTGTTGCATTGTCACGGAACAGTCTCCCATTAGAGATGAAGAGATTGGCAAGTACCCATTCATTCAGGAATAAATATCAGAAACTTCTATTAGATTGCCAGCTTTCTCTTAGTCATTTCCAGCCCTAGATTTGAACTTAGGTTTTTATGATTGTATTGTAAACTGAGTTTTATATAGCTTTTAAATTTTTAACTTAAAGTTTGCATAAAAAAAATTATTTCAAATCTAGTATATTTTGATATTTATACGTCTCATTTGTATATAATAATGTAATTAGTGTAATGATATTTAGATTTAGAGGGCTACAAGTTTATTAGTGTAATTAACACTATTACGTACTACCCTAGGTAAATAAAGCCATTTAAAAAACATTTTATTATTATTATTATTATTATTATTATTATTACTGCCATGAAAAGAGCCAGGCAGGGCTCGAAAATGCACCCGATAAGGGCGTAAATACGCCTAGATTTTTTCGTTTTACGCCTAACGTTTTCCACTTAGGCGTAAAATTACGCCTAGATCCTCTTACAAAGGTAAAAATTATCGGAAGACAAGTCTTATTTCAAAATCTCTAAAACTATCTTATTTTTTTGAACAAATTACTACCATTTGCAAGCAAGCGTTTAGTGTAAACTTTTTTGTCTGTTGTTTCAAGTTTGAAACGCATAGTTTACTAATTACGTGGCGACGTTTGGCGTGTGAAGTCTGAACTTTAAACCGCAAAATGTCAAAGTTTGACCAGCTCCTATCTATAGGTTTTGTCATGCAAAACAGTCTTTTGTCATGCAAAACAACTTGTTTTGCGCGGGAAAATAGTTTACATTACGCCTAAATTTTGGAGAATTACGCCTAAATTTTTTAAGCTGGGCGTAAAAGTACGCCTCCTTTTTTTTCTTAATTTCGAGCCCTGCCAGGTTGCTTTTCACCTTTTTTAGCCAGCTTCGACACTGGGGTAAAAGACAATCAAGGATTCAAACAAACAGTCAAAGCCTTTTCCACACAATTATTCTATGAGGACTTATAGAAATAAAGAAATAAAATCCATGGCGTTTGGGGCACTTTAAAGATCAACTGCAAGAACCTACAGTGTACTTTACCAGACAAATATGAGGGATCATCATTCAAAGTGAAATATCAAATGGTACTTACCACCCGTTCATTTAGATATTGCTCATCCTATGAATGCAAAATAAACAATGATTACAATAAACAAGATAACATAGGCCAAATAAAAATATATATGGGGTTCTGGTCACACTTTAACCCTTTTGCTACTAAAGCAGCCAAAACTGGCCAATACATGTATGAAGCATGTAACTGAATTTATTTTTACCTAACATGTGACATTATTTCAAGGGATGAATGACTTAAAAGCTAGATCAAGCTATAACAGCAATCAGTTGACTCCAAAATTTGGAGAAAAATGCATTTGTTTTCAAGCCTTTTTTTGTTTCTTTGATTTTCATCAATTTAGATGTGCTGAAAATTGGCTAAAAAACCTTCCTGTTCACAAAAGCAAACACTATAGATTTTACCAACTGAGCCCAAATACATCCAGGAGTAAAAGGGTTAAAAGAAGATAAGGTCAGTAGGTATGTACTAACTTTTCTGTTATAATTGTTTGCACTGGCTGGCTTTAGATTTCTTACAGATTTCAAGAAAAAACAATAGTGATTCTCTAATGTGAAGCTTGCAGTTGAGGTTTTGGTGGAAAAAGTTGTAAGATTGGCAGGGGAAATCTAAACTTGGTCAGGTAACCAGAATCACATTTTTTTATTTGGCCTCACATGACTTTGTTATGGCTTTATCCATTAAATTAAGTCATTGAATATTATTCTATGCTTGGCAATTTGGAAATAATTAAGTTGTGTCTGAATCCAAGAAGGCTGGAGGATTGGAGAACCAACTTGTTCTCGCGACAGTGCAAATAGCTAGACTGTCAAATTATTATAATTATAATAACAATAACAAAACTTTTGTCATCTCTGTACTTCATTCTACCATTATCACCTTACCAGTAATTAATAATATGGGCAAAATCACAATCTCCTTCAAGTTACAGTTTCTTTATTTCCACTTACTAATATTAAGTGAACTATTTTTTAAATAAATGTCAGCACCCATGAGAGATTTTAAAAATGTCTACTCTAAAAAGTTGGCTACAGAAAACATGGTACCCTACAAAAAGACTTAATTCAAATATGTGCACTCATGGATAACAATACATGTCAACAGTCTGAACTGGATTAACCTCTTGTCAGTCTGTTGAATGATCTTAGACTTTTTAGTTTGAATTAATTAAGCTGGACAACTTACCGGTAAGCTAATACTGTACACTACAAAAAGCCTATTCTTTTGGATTTTCCAAAAGATCAAGAAAGAAATGTATGAAGATGCTATTTCTACTGTAATACCATACAGGACAAATTGATCCCTAATTTTAACTTGAAATTTCACTCGTAATTTCACATGTAAAATTTCACTCGTAATTTGTAATTTCACATGTGAAATTTCAAATGCTGTCTACGTGCACTTGTGTTTGTCAAAATCTACAAGGTACAGTACCGCCGGGAATTATAGGGACATCCGACCGGACGGTATAAAACGCAGGTGTGCAGGTGTGCAGGTGTGCAGGTGTGCAGGTGAAAAGTTTCCAGGAATTTATATCAAGTTAGTTGTACACTTGTACACAACCTACTGGAGTCAGTAAACAAACACCACCAGTCTATCAAATGCCATGACGTCATCAGTCACGTGACCCGTGGGAAAATCGAGCATATCTCTTTAGCAAAGCGGAATATCTGAACCAAACTTGTACACAGCAACCTACTAGAGTAAACAAACAACACCAGTCTATCATATGCCATGACGTCATCTGTCACGTGACCCGTGGAAAAATCGCTCATATCTCCTTAACAACACGGAATATCTGAACCAAACTTGTACACAGCAACCTACTAGAGTAAACAAACAACACCAGTCTATCATATGCCATGACGTCATCAGTCACGTGACCCGTGGGAAAATCGAGCATGCCCTGTCACTGTCTTAGTGAAGCAAGATAACATACGACATAGATTGTGTGATAGCTGTTTGATTATTAACATTATGAACCTAGTACAAAGCAGATTAATAAAGCAGAGGGACTGAAGCACATGTCCTCATGGACCGGCTATTAGCGTAAGTATAATGTTATGAATCCTGTTATCTGGTTCTCGTGTAATTGATATCGCACACTCGTTAAGTGAAATTCAGGTATTTGCTTTGGAAAAATTTAGAATCTAAGCAAAATATACCAGCTAATAATTAGGAAAGGCACTATAAAAGCAGTAATAGCATTGCTTTTGGCTTTTAATGCTTCAAATTATGCTACAATCTGGTAATTATGCTCGAGCAGTGCTTCTTTGAAAAATTATGCTTGTTTGCTCGAATTATGCCAAAAATTATGCTAGCACAATCCGCTCAGGCCTAGGTAGTATACGATCAAGGGTTTTTCGAAGAAAAAACGTGTGTCAGGCAAGTTTCCATTTTGTTTATTATAGTTTCTGAGATATGCAAATGTTATATATCAGAAAACCTCGAACAATTAAGTTTATGCAAATATTATGGTAGCCTGATTCGTAATATTATATTGCATTTGTTTCACACAGCGTTTGAAACTCATTAACTGAGGTATTTGCATTATTAAGGTAACAAGTGTTACATGATATGTATCATTATCACTAGGCTAGGAATCGCCAATTAGGATTAGGTGTTGGGCCATTTGATTTTGACCGGTATGTTGTTAGTTTATTTGAGCATCTTCGGATACCCCACCCCCCTCCCCTCGATCACATATTTTGCGAATCAGCCACTCCTCCTGGGTATGCGAGGGTGTTACGTTATTTGAGCAGCGATATAAAATACTACGCTATAAAACAAACCCGAGTGGTATGGGCCATTTCAAGACTTACGTGTAACCAAGTGTATGTTCAACACTGAACAATGGTCGCTAAAGTTCCCGCCTTAGTATTGTACGTAAATTTTAATATATTTTTTTTTTTTCAAATCGAGAAAACTTTTTGGATCTTTCTTGAAGAGGCTGTATGCTTAGTGGCATCTCTTTCAGGAAACACTCTTTTAAATTGTCCTTAGTACAAGGCTCGGTTTTAAATTACATACCGGAGAAGCATTACCCCGGCGGAGTCAAAAGAACTTCAGTCATAAATGTATTGTAGTGTGCAAATTAGATAACATTTTGAGAGGCTCAGAGTTACAACTAACTCGAGAATCAAAAATTATAACTACGGATATATTTTATAAAGTAGAGAGATTTTACTTAACTCTCAACACAGTCTAAAAGTCAGTATCTGTTCGACCCAAACAAACAAAAGATAACAAAAGATGTAGAGAACAGGGCCTAGTTCCCAAAATGCGCTAATTCAGGTAAGTTATCAAGTCAACCAATATTATCAGTTAACATTCAATCCAGGATTAGCGCTAATTGGGCTTTCAGGATCTCTGGCCAAAGTAATAGAGTGTAGAGTGTATTACTCTCTTAGTCACAGGTTAAATAAAATCACTCTAGCTATCAAAGTAACAAAATGTACACGTTCATAAGCTTCTATATATCGTTACAGTCCCGTTACAGTTCAGTTGTTTTACATAAAGGAATAGCGTAATTGTAAGGTCGGTGCACACTAGGCGTCTCAACGCACGGTCACAACGCAGCGCCGCGCCAATTTTCCATCTAAAAATCTTGATGCCGCGTCAGAATTCGGCACCCGTGTCTGGCGCATGAATTCAAACTGGTCAGTTATCCCGAACGTAACAGAGCACACGAAGGGAATTGGCGCTGCATCGTGACGCCTGGTGTGTACCAACCTTTACTGATTTTAGCGCACAAATTTGTTTAAAAATCATTCATGACAGAAAATAAACGACTTATGTTTTGTTTGCCGTTTGATTCTGTCAATAATTTTAGTGAAAGGGGTGTTTTATTTAAAGGTTTTCAATCAAATTATAAGGCAAGGAATGACCCTTCCTGAATTTGATATAACTTTTGATGAAATAAAGTTGATAACAGCCTTGTCCTTTCGGTGCTTTGGCCAAATATTAATCGGGCTCAAGTCTGATTTACTTTACTTTCATTCGGCCTTCTTTCTGTCTACGAATTTGGTTGAATGATACCGGTCTATTAAGGATATATGCTCGATTTTCCCACGGGTCACGTGACTGATGACGTCATGGCATATGATAGACTGGTGTTGTTTGTTTACTCTAGTAGGTTGCTGTGTACAAGTTTGGTTCAGATATTCCGTGTTGTTAAGGAGATATGAGCGATTTTTCCACGGGTCACGTGACTGATGACGTCATGGCATATGATAGACTGGTGTTGTTTGTTTACTCTAGTAGGTTGCTGTGTACAAGTTTGGTTCAGATATTCCGTGTTGTTAAGGAGATATGAGCGATTTTTCCACGGGTCACGTGACTGATGACGTCATGGCATATGATAGACTGGTGTTTTTTGTTTACTCTAGTAGGTTGCTGTGTACAAGTTTGGTTCAGATATTCCGCTTTGCTAAAGAGATATGCTCGATTTTCCCACGGGTCACGTGACTGATGACGTCATGGCATTTGATAGACTGGTGTTGTTTGTTTACTGACTCCAGTAGGTTGTGTACAAGTGTACAACTAACTTGATATAAATTCCTGGAAACTTTTCACCTGCACACCTGCACACCTGCGTTTTATACCGTCCGGCATCCGACCGCGGAAAAACCTAGGTCATTGGACGCGGCTTGCATATTGAGGTCATCAACCGAGGCGCTTGCCGCGGCTCAGAGCCGAAATGAAAATTCTTTTGGAAAGTGAAATTTCACTTTTGGTGAAGTGATATTTCACAAGTGATATTTTCCTTCTAGAGAAGTAGAACGACAAAAAAGTAGCACCACTTTTGATTACTCTAAAAGAAGTATCTTGAAACTCGGCAGACACTGTTTAAAAACTTCTCAATATTTATACACATCATTAATACACATGAACATTTTATTCTTCGTCTGGTTCACGATTTCAACGGCGCCGTTGTTTGGAAACAAACTTCTTCAAACTCGGCACGCTAAACCGCCATTAAAAAAAAGCTCTATCTTCTCGGACTTCCCTCGCTAAGACACATCAACATTTTATTCTTCGTCTGGTTCACGACTTCAACGGCGCCGTTGTTTGTCACTCTAAAACCAACTTCTTCAAAGTCGGCACGCTAAACGGCGTATTTCGGGGCTTTTCGGGGCTTTACGGCGAAAATGAAGGAAAATTTTCACGTCAGCCTCAAAGATCTTTGTAAAAGTCATTGTATAAAGTTTTCAAATAAATTCGGACCATATTGTGAGCCGTAAAATAAACAAAACAACGGCTGCTCGCTTAGTTCCCAGACCGGCGGTGCGTGGCCCGCTTCAATGCTTGACTCACTCGCTGAGCGCAAAGCATAACACCAAATAAACTTTTGCTTCAGTGTAGTTTCACATTTACGGCAGATCCTTGTCTTGTTACTAGTATTAAAAGGTTTCGGCAGAAATCATTGTAAATGCTTGGTATGCTTGCGTTAGGTATTAAAATCTCAACTCTTAATTTCCACGTGCAATCAGTCAGGCGTGAATGTGTCAGTCTGATTTTTTACAGAACATCAACAGAGTTTTGAAGCAACGTTTGTCATATTGAAAACGTGCAAAAACTTCTTTACTCTTATCAGAAAACTTCTACTTGGAAATTGCAATTCCTTCTGAATTAAAAGAGCTTCAATGCATCGGAACACCAGTCAGTTCGCGTAAATGTAAATAATTTGCGCCCCGCGGTATGTGTCAGAAATGAGACACGCGTCTGGCTGACAGTTCACGATTGACAGGGACTTTTATTATACAAGAGCCCATCTGGGCTTTCACTCGGGCCACATGAGATTGAAGATGTAATACACTTTCATTTGAAATCCTCTTAGTAATAACCAAAGGGAAGAATTATTAGCTGAATTTAGCAGTCTTTAGTGGCCGGTAGCGCGGTGACTTTCATTCTCTGCTCCTCTAGTATACATTGTATATGTAATTTAATAGTTTTGTTTTTCTCGTATGTTGAACATTACTTATTCGTTTAACACATTGCATTTGAGTAGGCATATATTCATTGTTTGGAACCCGAGAATTAACCGTACTACCGTACTTCATGGTCCCTTTCTTTAGTAGTGAGTTGTCGGTCAGGTGATTGTAAACTCTCGTGGCTCTTGAACAAACTGATAAGCTTCAGTAGGTTGGGTAGAGTCTCGGAACATTGGAGACCTTGGTCCTTATTGCGGGCTAACAAATTTATCCTCGTGAATAATCTAAAGAATTCCGTCTCTTCCGGTTTGAATTTGACTCATGTGTATGTTGCTTTTGGAGTTTCAAGGATATGTTGATCCAAAACTACAGGCACTTGGGGTTTTTCATTGACTTGTGAACTTGCAGGCTCTGTAATTTGTTTTGTTTTCTTAGTATAATATAAAGTGTTGAACATGTTCATGTTCTCAAGCATGTCGCGCGTGACCTCTGTTTCTTCATTCATTAAGTTCTCTACTTTCATCTGTATTCTGGGAAACTCAATCTTTGCCCATGCCTTGGCACATAACTATTCTTGTTGTTAAGTAGACGTGGATGATTATAAGTAAAATCCTTCGACAGCTTGTACCGTTTCCGCTAGGTCAATATCCTCGCTGGAACGAAATAACTTGATCTCAATACTCTCTGATCCAACTTACGGTAAATTTAAATCTCTGACAGTTCGTAATATTGGTCTTGAAGTACCTTTACCCAAAATAATATGTTTTCCTCGGATGTTTTAAATGCAGCACAGCGAGCCGATGGCTTATAGATTCCAATATCTATTTCTTCGAATTTTAGCTTTCCGGATCCTGGCCCCAGTTCACTGGCTTCAGGTCGTCGTACGTGTCGTATCACTGGCCATCTGGGTAAAAAACGCGGTCCTTCGGCTCCGTCAATAGCGCCAGTTGAAATATCCTAAGCCTGTTGGAAGGCTTTCGCACGAGTGAAGTTAAATAAAACATTAAACTGGCTTACATTTGAGAGATGGGACTCCAAACTAGAGAGAAAGTTCCTCGCGGGTCTTCCGCCATCTTGCTTTACTGTATTAAATTATGTAAATAAATTAACCTGGCGATTGTTGCGTGACCAGCACAGTGCAATCTGATTGGTGTGAATTTGACCTTTAACGCATGCGCAGAAATTTTGCGACACCCAACAAAAAAAAAAACGACTTGCATTTTAAGACTCGGTGCTGCCACAGGCAGCCCGAGTAATAAGAATCTTGACTTTTTGACGCCTCTGGCACGCAGTGTATTTACCAAAACCTTACTGTACGTTTGTAAAACTGTTTGTCATGAATTCGAATTTGTCACGCGTTAATCCTGGTGAAAGAAATGTTAAAATACAAAATTGTGCAATGAACACGTACGCTTGCCGAAATTTCAGATCACAATATTTCGATAACCTGGTCCGAATTTTCGTTTGACAATAAACGAAATAAAATATCGTCGAAATGTCGCTCGCAGGTTGGCGATATTTCGCCTTGGCATCCGAATTTTCGCGTATCTCATCAATTCTTCGTCGAAATTTCGAACGAAAAGTTGCCCGAAAGACATTCGTACAAACAAAGAGCGAAATTCGTCGAAATACGTTTGCATGACTTTTGCACAATACTGTAGTTCGTCACAGTTTATTCCCGTAAAGCTCACAGTTCGATGTGCTGTCGTTTTTTGTTTGTGTTTGTATGTTTAACTTCAAATAAAGCACTCCACGGCGCTGACTAATTCGCCAGTTATTCCCATAAAGCTAACAGTTCCATGTACTGTCGTTTTTTGTTTGTGTGTTTAACTTTCAAATAAAGCACTTCACGGCACTGACTACATAGTTCGCCACAATCTCACTTGTTCAAGTTGACACATGTACACTGTATCCCGAACCTCGGTTACGACCTCGGTTAGTGCCGCATCCAAGAATGACTGCGGCGTTTTCAAAACGACCGCGGCGGCCGCAAAAATGACCGAGGTTTACCGAGGAAAAACCGCGGTCATTGCACGAGGTACGGACGCGGTAAATGTCCCTATAATTTTCGGCGGGGCTGTACATAGTAATTACTTTAATTTTGACAAACACGCATGAAATTTATCCCTAAGTTCACTCATCCCCATTTGATTACCTATACTTAAAGGGGCATGGTCACCTGGTAGTCATGCGCAGTAGGTGTGCAGAAAGTATAATTAGCATATCAAAATCTTCCCGGTTGAGTGAGCGTATGTGAGTAGGTCGCAAAGGGGAGGATTTGTAGTAGCATTTTGAAGGCTGGCGACCCTGTTTTAGGGAACCACGTTGCAACAATGGCTTCAGAGTCGATGGAGGAAGAAGTTGAGTTGGATATGATAACATTTGGACAAATAGTTCTGTTCTTAGAATGTTGAACATACTTGATTTGGACAATTTTGCATAAAATCTGATATCGGCAAATTATGTCCAAACACTCCCGGCGTAGCCAATCGATGAAATCGATGATCGATTAAAATCGATATTAATCAATCGATTGATATTGGAAATCGATGAACAATCGATGGACCAAATCTTTGTGACCTTATCGATTGATATCGATTGCCCTTAATTGCAATCGATTGACATCGATTTTTGAAAGGATTAATACAAACAAGGCAGGTAGGTAACGTAACCTATCGTAAACGTATACGTATCTCCAACGGCCATATCAAATAAACAATTATGGTATCCATGGAAAGCTTATCTGTACTACCTTCTGATGCTCGTGCCATTTTGTCAGTGTATGTACGTTTACCGGTGAAGTTTGCCGCTAGTAACATGATATTCCACTGCGTTTCCTTTTAGAAGATTCGCGAAAATTAAGCACACCCCAAAATCGCGAAATTAACGTGTCAGGCTCAATCGATATCAATCGAAAATGCCAATCGATATTCATCGATTGATAATGTTTCTGTGACTATCGATTGGTCATCGATTGACCGATACCAATCGATATCAATTAACTAATTTTATCGATTGATATCGATTTATCGATTGGATTTCCAATCATCGATTTCATCGATTGGCTACTCCGGGAAACACTACACGAAAATCGAACGAAAAGTACATGAAAAATACTTTCTGGTGCCAAACCACAGGAACACAAAGAGCATTAAGCCTTCTGATCAATCAACATAAATATGAAGCTGTAAATTTAAATAAGTTTCTAGTCCATAAAAGCTGATAGTTCGTACTAGTAAAGCTAAAAGGATTTTCTTCACAAGTAAACATTGTAGTGTCAAGCTCTACACAATGCTTCCAAAACTGTAGGAACTCAAGTTTAAAAATGTCCAAATAACCACAGCAGCTCACACAGGATAGTCTTCTGAGCAATCTACATTTATTTGAAGCTATCAAAATTGTTTTGGAGTTCATGAAAGCCAATAGGTCAAGCTTGTTAGTTTACAGACGTTCGTTACAAGTAAACATTCTATGGTCAAGTGCGCTACAGTATTCTTCCAAAACTGTAGGCAAACTCCAGTTTAAAAATTCCCTGATGCTCAAATAACTACAGCAGCTGACACAGGATAGTCTTCTGAGCAATCGAAATTTGTATGAAGCTATCGATATTGTTTTGGAGTCCATGAAAACTGATAGATCGAACTAGTACAAACAAGCTTGTTAATTCACAGACTGCATTACGAGTAAACATTCTGTGATGGAGTGCGCTACACTATGCTTGCAAAAGTGTACAAAATGTCCCGTTTAAACATTCCTGATTTCCAAACAACCACAGAAGCTCACACAGGATAGCCGTGCGAACAATCAACATTCATTTGAAGTTATAAAAATTGTTTTCAAGTGCATGACAGGCGATAAATCGAACTAGTACAAACATGCAAGTTAGTTCACGCCACACTGACTTAGTGTTTTTTTCCGAAATTTTGTTGCTCATTTTCGCAAATCAAACAAAAAAAGGCTATAGAACTAATAAATATATACATCTAAAATACTGTATGAAGTTTGGAGGACTGATGGCCCACACAAGCCGTTAGTTTGGACCAAAACAAAACAACAGCACAAACCTTTCTTCTCAGTTCCTGTGAAATGATTTTCAAATCTCTCACAGGGTCCACATCTCCTTCTATGTGTGTCACATCTTCTGCTATAAATGTGCCTGTAAACCAATTTTGGCAAATTAGAGTAAGACAGTGAGTATTCAGTGAATTGACACTGAGATGTAATTATCACCAAAGCACCCAGCATAATATTCAGTGCAACAGTACTCATCTCTCTCCTTGTCAAGGTAAATAAAATCTTGTGACAATGGAAAATTGGGTGAAAGTCAGAAGCTTTATGCATA
Organism: Actinernus sp. WN-2022; assembly: GCA_030867875.1. NCBI lineage: Eukaryota > Metazoa > Cnidaria > Anthozoa > Actiniaria > Actinernidae > Actinernus > Actinernus sp. WN-2022. The sequence continues at coordinate 136,933,768 of JAOWCC010000577.1, read as the reverse complement.
GAGTGGATTTTGTATGAGTGGGACAAAAATACAGCACGTCTGTAGCCTTACCATAACCATACTGGAACTTACTGTACATGTAACTCTGTCATTTGATTGGATCAGCAAGGCATAAACAATAGGGAAACCATTTCAACATCACAGCATGCCATATAGAGCAGATTTTGTATGAGTGTGACAAACTACGGCATGTCCATAAGCGTGCTGTACCATATTTCTGTAATTTGATTGGATCAGCAGGACAAAAACAATAGGGAAACCATGTCAATGTCACAGCATGCCATACGGTAACAGTGCTGTAGTTTGTCCCATTTATACGAAATCTGCTCTTTGAAAACTGTGCCATTAAGTCATTGCCATAATTTTCCCTCTCATATGAAATCCACTCTACTGCAACATGAGCACTATTAATATAGCATTATTGCACATTTTGACGATGTTGCACACACATCAGTAGAACAATAGACTCATTCTGGTTCAACAGCCTTTTGTTATTTAAAACAGATAGCCAGTGTTCTAGCTGCATGTGCAACATCGTCAAAATGGCCTATTTGATTCTATGCCAGACTGGAAGCTACATGTACAAAGCAAGATAAATTTGCAAAAAACTGAACTGAAAAGCAGTCCTATGTAATAGTTGGAATTTGGTGATTTGGTTTTAAACTACTATAACTGTCTTTTTTGACTAAAAGAAAAGGAGATTGCAGAAGTTAACCAAGGGTATTCAGGTCAGTGTGTGATGCCAAAGAAAGGTTTTATTAGCAAAAATCAAATGTATGGTAAACTCAAGCAAAGTTGTCACAAAAAGATGCAAAGAAACATAATTTTATTCTGTCATTGTAGCAGTCAGGTATTACAGTTTTGTGTAAAAAAAAGTTTTTAGTGTTTGACATTTTTATGCTTCCAAGGGCAATCTTCCAACCAGTACAAGTTTGTTGTTGATTACTGGTAGTAAAGAATATTTTCAATGACATTTTGTATAGACTGCAGCAGGAAAAGTAATGCATTTATCTTGTAATGGATAACGAATGCAATAAATTGGTAGTGCAAAGAGAAATAAGTTCCTATGTGGACGAGAGGGCCTGGAGGGCCAGTGTTATGATAATTAGGGATAAATAAACTGTCAAGAGACAGAGTCAGTTCATTGTTGTTCTGGCTCACAAACAGTTCAGTGTTTAATTTTATGCCAATTTACATTATAAATAACTAGGCAAGTCCAGTTATATATTCAAGTATATTTATTCAACCCGGATGTATTTCACATCAGCTATAATATTTTTATAATTATACATGTACATGCATAATTATGTTACTTATTATGGATGTTAGAGGTTTGGTCCCTTACGTAAGTACTTTAAGTACATGTAAGTACTTATTTATAAGTCAAGTGTGTGACTATGGATATGATGGTGGTAATAATAATAATGGTGGTGGTGGTTGTGGGCCTGGACCCGTCACTGCAAAGTGTTGCTGTGGTATATTTCAGGGACTCGAGGGAACTATAGGAAACCCATCTTTGTTTAAAATATTAAAAGCCTGTAAATAAACACTGACATAAGACACTGACAGTGGTGTTACAGTTAAAGACTGGCCTTCTGATATTTCGCGGGAAAAAAATCCGAATTTTGCGGGATTTTAAGGTGTATTTCGCGGGGAAAATCGGTGATTTCGCGGGAATTTCGCAAAAAATTTCGGTGCTTAATTTCGCGAAAATAAACTTTTCTCGCCGTTCTTTTGCTATTTTTGCGAACGTATCTATAGTATAGAATATTGGCGCTTTTGTGATACACATTTTGCGTGTAAAAAGTTAATTTTACGGGAAACGAATGCAATCTATATTCAGCAGAAACAGTCGTTGCTCTACAAATGTAAAAATTGTCGCTTCAGCCGAAAATGACTACACGCAGTTTTCAAAAACATCATGTATTTATTGATTCCTTCTATTGATCATTTACATCAACAGGTTGCAAATAGAAAAGCAGCATACTTTCACGTTCTTCTACTATTCGGTCTGAAAACGTCAAATAACATTACGTTCTCACGTTTAAAAAATAACCCAACCTGTACAACATGTGTCGTACTAAAATGTTTAAGTAGAAACATAGCAATAAAAATCGCTGACAAGCTGTGGAAAATTGGTTGTCTTGCAATGAAATGCGTTTGGATCTACCACACCAGTATATGCATTTAGAACTAAACCAAAACTGTTTTCTAAAGGGCACACAGCAAAGAGTGTTCATTTGCTAAGTTTTAGTAATACTAATAATAATGCCTATCTCACTAAACAAACGCTAGGTAATGCAAGGAAATGCACACATCCAATTCGTGTTAACTGCAACGTTAACTGTCCAAAAGGTGCTTAGACACGCGGAAAATATGTACAAATAAAATGGTTTACATTTCATTTCACATAACTTTTGACAAAAATGTTCCCAAGTTTGTTTGGAAATTCTGAACTTTCCGCTGAACTTTTGAACTTCGCAACGAACGTTGAGCAGAATAGGAGGCCATCGTCGACGTGAAGAGTTCCTTTGGGATAGCTTCGTAACCGATCATATGCTTTGGTCTTCAGGGCAGTGTGGCTGTCCTTCTTTTTGGTCAGAAACTTCTCCATACTTTTGAAACTTTAAAGCCGCCGCATGCGGTAAAGACTACATACTTGAGAAATACTACATTGCTGAGTTTTAAATCAGTTCTCCGCGGTAATCCAATCTTGGAACGCCTTGCATTATCGCTTTTAGCGCCAAGTTCTCCGCGGTATTACACTTGGAACGCCTTGCAGTTTTTTGTCGCGGCAACGTACTCGATTGATTTTGAATCGGTTTTGAAGGCAATTTCCCGACACATTTGGACTTTATGGCATAAAAATGACCTCAATAACTGTGACAAGCGTTTATTGTAGTTCAATGGTATGTATTTTGCAAAATTCCTGGCAAAATTCCGCGCGATTTCACGGACTTTTTGCAAAATTCTGGCAAATTACGCGGGATTTCGCGGATTTACCTAAATTTTGCGGGCCCACACCCGCGCGAAATATCAGAAGGCCTGTAAAGAGAGTCCAAATAAAGTTTAGTTGGTTAAAAAAGTATGGAATTTGATGCCACCCTCATTCGCCCTAGATAGCGGGGATTCTATTGTACAAAATTACAAGAACGTAAACACTACAACTTGAATCACTTACGGACTACATGAAGGAGAGCATCACAGGCCCAGATGTGTGACAAGAATGCATTGCCAAGACCCTTCAAAATAATATCATAGTACTTCAGTATTATGAAATTAATAATCTAGATGATGCGGTGCACACATGTTTGCATTCTAGTAAGGCTGAGCACTAACATTAATTCTCCAATTCTGATTGGATGAAATAATGATTGATCTTGTGGCATGATAGATGCCATCTGCAGACGGACACTAATCAGGTTACTTGACCCAGTGAGAGCAAAAGAAAATTTAGTGTTCAAAAATTATGTCTCTTGACTATTGGCTGATTACTTTCCCTTGGAAATTTGATGGTCTTAAAAGTAGCATAATTATAACCCTTTGAACTTTGTTCTCGGGCTTATATTTGTTTTAAGAACATCAAATGTCCACAGGCAAACTATCAGCCGATAGTCCTTCGACAGACACTATTGTTATAATAGTGCCTACTCAGAGCGGAAGACAATTTTGTGATGAACAATAATGACAAATAGGGTGTGTCTGTCTCGGAACTATCGGCTGATTGTTTCCCTGCAAAATTGATGTTCTTAAAACTAGCAAAACTGAATTCTCTGGCTTTACTTGTTTTAAGAACATCAAATTTCTATGGGCAACTATCAGCCGATAGTTCTTCAATGGATACAGTATCTGTTAAATTATAACCCATCAACTATTTTCTTTCCATCATGATTAGTATAATAAGTCGTGTGACCCGAAATTTGCTCTGTCAGATAACAATTATCAATGGCTGAATACACCCACTGTAAGCATAGCTCATGCCCTAAGGCCTTCCATAAAGAAAATATTTGAATGATTAATATAAAAATAATTACCTACTTTGTAGCATTGAAATATGAACTGATATTTTGTCCTTGGACATTATCTGTTCCTCAAAACTTAGTTTTCCTCGAGCTATGCTCTTGGAAACTAATTGCTTCTCAGAACAGAGAATATATTCCTCGGACAAATATCGGTGCTTGGTATAAACCAACTAGTGGACTATTACAAATCCTGCATTCTGATTGGCTACCCTACTATTAATAGGTCTATTTGTGATAGCCCATGGTAGAGAAAAACCGCACACACTCCGACTACAGTAGTTAGTTTATACTAAAACAATTACACCTCTCGCCCTCATGGGCTATGAGTTAAATAGCCGATTCGGCTGCGCCTCATGGGCTATTGACTCGTAGCCCATTCGGGCTGCGGGTCTAACTGTTAAATATTTCAATGCCACAAGTATGTTACTGTTTACAACAGACAGTCTACTTGTGTTACAGTACGACACACATGGGAAACAAGATCAAGACCTTGTGAGTAAAGAAACTAATAAGTTAAGTAAGCCAGCTCACCTGTCCCTCATGTGCACCTTGTACAAGTCCAGCAATATCAACGACATTAAGAAAAGCAGGAACTTTACTAAAAATATGAATACACCAAAAACATATTATTCATTGGACCAACAAATGCAGCACAATAAATATCCAAGATACATAACTTAGTAGTAGAAATTATGTTACTTAATTGCCAAGCAAATCCTAATAATCAATCATTATACTATCATGACTACTTCGCCAATGTTCATCAAGTTTCTATCAATACAAACCGAACTAGTTTGGCAAAGTTAAGATACATGTAGTTTCATTTGATATTTTGGGTCATGCAGTGTCGGTATCCGGTCATTTCGCCCCCAATCTGAAGTCGATATACTTGAAGAGTCGGCACTTCCCGTGTTGTGATATGCCACTTCAGCTTCAATGCATTGTCGTTTTTATTCAACTGAAGTCAATTCAACTGCGCCGCTGTGCGAGTGTTCCTAACTTCCAAGTATTAAAACTTGTGTGCTAGTTATTTAGAAACCATTGATAAGTGTGTGAATGCCGGTTTCTGATTAAACTATAAACTAAAGTTTGAAGAGTCGGCACTTCCTGTGTTGTCACACTTCGATGTGTTGTCGTTCTTAGGGACCGATCATTTATTAAGTCGCAGGGGGGGGGGGGGGGAGGCGGTGTTTTTGAAAAAAAACATACAATTTGCACCCCCCCCTCTAAACCAACCCCCCATCTGACACAAGAATATATTTTTTAACCCCCACCCCTCCCCTTGAAAACATTTAAGCACCAGTCCCACTCATCCAAACTATTGCCAGGTTACAATTTCATCAATATCGCGGCTAAGTCGAAAAACGTAGATGAGCATGAGGATAATTCTCTGACCTAGTGGAATAACCATTGACCGTTTGATATTGCTTGGTCTTGGGGTACCTGTCTGCTCGCTTTTCTTCTCTGTGTTTTTACTGTTTTGAAGTTCTTGAAATTATATGACTCCATGAGAAAATTAATCTCCTATTCTGATTTCTACGGAGCCCTGTAAGGGCCACCCACAAACACAAATGTTATGAAAGAATATCGCGCGATACTGCTTTACTATCGCGTGATACTGCTTTACTATCGTGTGATACTGTTTTATTATCAGGCGATAATGTGTTATTTTAAAATACATACATTACTTACATGTAGCTAGACAACATGGTGGCGAACATGCAAGTCCGATGTTTGCAAGTCCGATTTTGTTAGCAGTACGCATGCGTGCATAACGAGAGGGACTGGGTTCCATGATTACTCACATGGAGAATAAATGATGTGTTCAAATCAACAAGCGCTTTCGTGGCGCAGTGCGATAATCCACTGGATTAATATCTACCAGGCGTTCCTCGTGATTCAGCCAAGGTGAGGTAAGTAAATGGCTGGGTGACCTGAATGTAAGTGGTCAGGGGGTTAAGAAAGTGATAGAAGTAGGGGGTGGTAGTAGGAAGAGAAGTGGGGATGTAGGAAGAGGAGGGGAGGGGTGGGTTGCTAAAAAATATTTTGTAGGGGAGGGGTGGGTTATTTTTTTAATTTTATTTTTTTAGTACTCCCCCCTAAAAAACTACGGTAAACCACTTTTTTTTATGAATCCCAAAAAATAATAAATCCCTTTTTAGAATCATTGATAGCCAAACCTGAGTCAATTTAACCAAGGTTGAATTGACTCAAGGTCAATTTGACCTACATTTATTTCAGGTTGAAATTTTAAAACTAGGTTGAAATTTTTAAACTAGGTTATAATTTTTAATCTAGGTTGAATTTTTTTAACCTAGGTTATTTTTTTTTCAAACTACGCTAGTTGTTCTGTTAACTATGTATGAGTTTTAGTGACTACATTTTGTAGCTCTAATCATCCAAATTAGTGAGCACCCGTTGTGAACGGTTAGAGTTTTGTTAAATGTAGGGGTAGGGTTTAGATTAGTTAACATGATTATTAAAGGAGGATTATAGTCTGTGTTAGCGACTTAGCTCTAAGTTAGTGAGCACCCATTGTGGACGGTTAGGGTTTTGTTAAATGTAGGGGTTAGGGTTTAAATATATTTATATAGTTAATAGTGACTTAGCTCTAAGTTAGTGAGCACCAATTGTGGACGGTTAGGGTGTTTTTAAATGTAGGGGTAGGGTTTGGATTAGTTCACAGGATCATCAAATAAATAGGTATAATTATAGAATACACAGACCACTGACTTGAAAAGATTACTTGAAAACTGTGCTAAATTCTCCATTATTATAATAGTGCAGGTGTATGTAGAGTAGTTCTATGAATGATTTTTGGTCAAAAATGTTTTGTTTAAATTGGTGGGTTACGTTTTTAGAAGGTTTGTATGAAAATTTAAAAAATAAAAAATATTAATGATCCAAATGGTGGGTATTCTATAATTAACAATATACAGTGCTTGGGTACTGGTATTCTGCTGTTGCCCCAATATTTTTGTTACTCTACTTAAGTCTTAATGACAAATAAAAGTCTCGAAATAATCGTGTAGTAGGTGTACAGTTCACTCATATTTTTGTTCAAGTAATTATACAGACAATGGTGAAAATCCAATGTTAAGGACAACAGTGCTTGCCGGTGAACTGGTTTTACTATGCTTGTAATCAGTTTTTGTTGTACATGACTCATGAGAAATGGCACAAGTAATGCAACAAAACTGACACTGACAGTTGATAACTTTTGAATTTACATGTGATACCTGCCTGAGACTGATTTCATTCACGGCCATTTTTGGCACTTTTATGTTGTCCTGCCTGCGCTATATAATTCTCTAGATCTGATGACAGGAGAACAATTTGAAAACCATTCCTTTGGCTTTGTGCATGTCAGGTTAAGGTTAGACTTAGAGGCTGGTTACTTCCATAATTTTCTTGTCAAGTCAGATTCTCTTTCATCGCTTTTTACATGTATCGCTTGAATCACTCTTCCATAGAAATTTTCTTCTAAATATAAAGTGAGAGGTGAAATCCTATTATCTAGTTTTCTTTTAGTTTGGTTAAAACTCTATAAAAGTCTGTTTGGTTCACAGTTTACCGCTTCTAGTTCTAATCTGCAACTCAGCGATATTTCAAAGTCTGACTTTGTTAGTAGTGCGCATGTGCAAGTGCCAGAGAGGGGACTAGTAACTAATTTCCATAAGAAAAGGTAAATTATTCCAAAAACGCGACAGGATCTCCAATGCAAGTTTCTGTGGCGCAGTTGGTAAAGCTCTGGTCTTCCAAGCAAAGGGTTACAGGTTCAAGTCCCACTACCGGCGAACGAAAAAGTGAAATAAAAGTAAGTATTAACGATGTCTCATTAATGGGTGAAATATAAAGTTGGTTGTGGGAGACTAGGGAAGGGAAAAGGGGTTAGGGAGGGGGAATGGTGAGTAGAAAGGGAGGGGAGAGTGGTCATTTTTTTTGCAGGGGTGGGGTAGGTGAAATTTTTTTCTTTTTAAATTCTCCCCCCAAAAAATAAACCCTTTTTTTTATGAATCCCCCAAAATTGGCAAATCCCTTTTTAAAATCTTGAAAAATTTCAACCTAGGTTGAAAAAAATTTGACCTAAATTTTTTTATTTTGACCTGCAACATATACATGTTTTAGGTCGAATTGACCCTTTGTCCCGAACTTGATTCGGTACACTAATAACTCACTGTGTACACCTATTTATCTAAACTTTATTGTACGAAAAATCGTGAGAAAAGGATACTTAGTGGCTTGCTTCAGTTGACGCTTGTCCTCTCGTCCCTCTCACATACTCACTAACTTACAACTCTCATGTTACAGATCTCAGTTCATGCAAATCAGCATGCATCACAATATCAACGTCATTTCGGACAAAAGCTTATACATGGTTATCCGGTGACCTGACTTCCGGTATTGGCTCACTTATCTCAATCGAAAATACAAGGTTTTGGGAGCTCTTTTGCCTTGTTTAGCGGATTTAACAATTTCTAACTTATTTCTTACTACATTTGTACATGTATCGAAACTAAGTTAAGTAACATTTCCGATCATCTTAAAGGGAACCTCGGCTGAAAAACAATGTTTGCTCTCAAGTGTTTGATATAGATGTCTAAGTCAGTTTCTGTGTTTGTCTCCAGGGCCATTCCACCGTGACAGACATTACACCCAGAGAACATTTTTGAACTAAATAGACTTCTGTTCTATACACAACTTGCGTAATTTTACATTTTATGTTTAAATACAACTGCCTTAGAGCCTTCTCTCTAACTTGTTAAAATATATTTTACAGTAGCTATTCCTAGTTGCCTGTTTTTTTAACTGAAAGGACCGTGACGGACATTACAGCTAAAACTACCATCAATTTGTATTTTGAATTTTAAAGTTAAATTCCTGTGAATTGTGAGAAGTTTTAAGCAAACAAGTATTTTTTTGTATTTGACCATAAGTGAATGTTTCTTATTGAAGACTTAGATTTCTCACAAATTTATTCCATTTAAAAAAAAAGGTATATATTTAGCGTGACGGACATTACAAAAAACGTGACGGGCATTACACTCTGTGAATTGAACATTTATAAGTACAAATTTAAAATAATTTTAAACAATATTTTATCTTTATTTGTGGTCATTATAAACTATCACTTGTCAAGTAATAGTAAACACCACATAAAATCAAATTTCTTCAGTTTATTCTTCATTTTACCTGCATAAATTAGTAATGTTTCAAGTTGGTCAGCTGTTTTGCTTTCAAAGTATGCTCAGAGCATTGTGTAAAAGCATAAACCATGACTGACCAGGTTTTTTTCTTTTCTGACATTTCTCAGTGCTCTGTAAGTACATGCTTTACACTGCAGTGTTCAGTTAGTTGATTAGTTAAATTTAAATGGCCAAAACAGATGATGAAAGGCAAAGAATGTGTCGAGCAAAGCTAAAGCTTGACACAGTAAGGTACAAGTTATAAAGAAAGAGAGGAGACAATTTCAAAGGAAAAGCAAATTCAAAGCCATTGGTCCATCTGAATGACTATGACTGCACATGGAGTTTCGCTTGCATGTATGCAAGGTGCCTTGTTGGCCACAGTCTAATGATAAGTCAAATCTGTATCTCTGCATACAGAAAGATCATGCTCCTAGATTTACATCTTCGTATTCTGCACCCATTGCCACCAAATGTCATACAACCAGAGAAGTACTACACAGTCTGTAGACTATAGAGAATTATTACATCGGTAAAGCACTCTGCAGTCAGGCTAGTGATTATAGCCAGTTCAAGTTCCTTCACAGAGTTGGTGCAAACCATTTCGATTGGCCTAGACGTGATGACATTGACAATGTCCACAACTTTTGTGTGTTCTATGGGCCAATTACTCTGCTGAACACTGGTCCTTTTGTTGTTCCAAAGCAAACTGAAATTGAGAAGTTGTTCAAAGAACTCAAAAAGAAAAGAAAAGTTTAGAATTTTATAAAGTTACATGCAGTCCTAGTAATCTTTTAGTCACATAACATTATCTGAACATTTGACTTTTGAGGAGGATGTTGATTTATTTAGGAGTTGATTTTCCACCTGTTACCATGGTAACCTTCCATTTTGTTGATATTACAAAGTATATTGTCAAAACTTATCCTGACTAGCAACATTTAAGTCTTTTATAACTAAGAATTATATTGGTCTGATTCTTAACTATGTACTTCTTCTATCTCTCTTTGGCCTAGCATTTGTGATGGACATTACGTGACGGACATTACGTGACGGACATTACATATCTTTTGACCTTTTTTGCTAAATAAAGAACTAAGTTGAACTGAAATAATAATGACTGAAACGATGCACCTAACAAACTAAAAGAGCAGCAGAAGTAATATAACTAACAGAGTTGAATCTTATCTGAGATAGAAAAAAACCTTACCATTTTGTGACGGACATTACATAGTACCTGTAGAATTTTTTGTCCAGAATAAAATACAGAAGTAGTATTCAAAAGTTGGAATTATCAATTTCTATTAAAAACTAGGCTTGGTGGCTACCAACATATATGTGTAAGTGCACTGATTTAATTGTGGTCTCCTGGGTAGATTGTAATGAAGTTGTATGTCTTGATAAGTGGTTTTTCTCTATTTCTTGAACCCCAACATGGCAGACCCCCCAGGGAGTGGGCGTGGCTCAAATGCAATGTTGCATACTTGTTATGAATACTTTTAGGGTTTCTCGTCTTTATGGTATAGAAATCACTCAAAAGATATTGATTTAAAAAAAATCCATTTTTCACTTCTCATGTGGAATGGCCCTCCAGTACATTGTACACTAGATGTCATTTATGCAACAATTTTCCTGTCGATAAAACTCATTTGAATTTCCTGCGCACTGCCATCTTGAATTTTATGGCGTCACAGTGTTGCCTTATTGTCAGAAAACAATAGCTCTTTTGTTATGCGACAATAGGGCAACACTGTCACGTCATGATATCCAAGATGGCGGCGCGCAGGAAATTCAAATGAGTTTTATCGAGAGGAAAATCGGTGCATAAATGACATCTAGTGTACAATTTACTGGAGACAAACACAGAAACAGACTTAGGCATCCATAACAAACACTTGAGAGCAAACATTGTTTTTCAGCCGAGGTTCCCTTTAAGGTCAAATTGACCCCAAGTCAATTTAACCTAGCTCAAATTGACCCGAGTCAATTCAACCTAGGTCAAATTGACCCTGAGTCAAATATTCAACCTTGGTCAAATTGATTCAACCTAGGTCAATTTCATTCAACCTGGTGTTTGTGTTTGTGTTTGAGGTAATGTTTTCTTCAGGGCATTTTTTCAAGAATTTCTAAAAAGGGAACTTACATTGTACATTGAACATTCATTGATGTTAGGGTTTTTGGATCAGTTCTCAAGGAACATGTAAGAAGTATTATATTTATGTGTTGTTTTTAGATTATAGCCCTAAATAACCCTACATTAGTGAGCACCTGTCGCTGATGGTTAGGGTCTTTTTAAATGTAGGGTAAGGGTTTGGATTAATTCACAGGAACACTGAAGAAGGTTTACAGTCTGTATTATTTAGTGACTAGCTCTAAACAGCCTAAATAATATTAATGAGCACCCATTGTGGATGGTTAGGGTGTTTTTAAATGTAGGGTTAGGATTTGTATTAGTTCTCAGAACAATTAACAAAGGATTACAGTCTGTTATTTAGTGACTAGCTCTAAACAGCCTAGTAAATAATATTAGTGAGCACCCATTGTGGATGGTTAGGGTGTTTTTAAATGTAGGGTTAGGTGATCAGTTCATAGAACCATTGAAGAAGCATGGTTATATTTCTCTGTTGTTTAATAGTGACTTTACCGGTAGCTCTAAACACCCAAAAGTAGTGAGCAATTGGGTTTACTGAGGCTACTGTTTAGGGGTTGGATTAGTTCACAGAACAGTTAAATTGATTAATTATAATAGTGTTAGGAACGAGTTTGCTTGGAGTGGGGTGCTAACTGACTTTAATAAATCTGCTTGTTACTGGCCCTAAATGTTCTGCATGGAAATGGCAAAGTAACTCAAAGTGAAAGATAACTGTTGTTGATAGCGTTTGAGTTATTTCGATCATATATCTATTTTTGCATCTTTTCAGATCCTAAGTGGGCACCTGATTCTTTGATGAGAGGACAAGAGAATATACAGCATTTCTCCGAGTCACTTCCATTTGTTTCTAGTCACAGTGTCAGTGTTTTATTCCATTTGAAAAGCTGACTCTAACGAATACGAGCTGGTAACACTCCAAGACCTTCTGCACTCGTTACTTTACGGAGATACTGTTTAAGCTCTTGAATCGTAGAAATATTCTTCTAGATACAATGTTAGAGGTGATTCACTTTCTTTTCTCTTTCTTTTCTCTTTCTTTTATCTGTCGGTGATCTGAGTGATTTATTAACTCTGTAAAAGTTGGTTCGGTTGACACAGTTTGTTTCGAAGTACAATGTACGAGTGGAGCCGTAATGAAGTACACCTGATCATCTACATTATTTTGTATATTATTTTGTATATTTCTGGATTTAACTTGCTTACTTCCCTTGAATTGCTGCAGTTTTCATGAAAGAATGCAGAGTCAACACAAACTTCATCTGTGTTACAGTTTGGTCCGGGTTTAATATCGTTCATGTTATTGTTTCCAAGTCCGATTTTGTTAGCAGTATGCATGAACGCTTAATGAGAGGGACTGGGTTCGATGATTACTCACTTGGAGAATAAATGATGTGTTCAAATCAACGAAGCGCTTCCGTGGCGCAGTGCGATAATCCACTGGATTATTATCTACCAGGCGTTCCTCGTGATTCAGCCAAGTTACAATATAAGTCCGATCGGGTGAGGGGTGACCTGAATGTACATTTTGTAAGTGGTATAGTATGACATCAGAGGGGTTAAGAAAGGGATAGAAGTAGGGGGTGGTAGTAGGAAGAGAAGGGGGATGTAGGAAGAAGAGGTGAGGGTTGTGCAAAAACAATATTTTGTAGGTGTGGGGTGGGTGATTTTTTTTCTTTTTAGTACTCCCCCCCAAAAAAACTAAACTCCTTTTTTTATGAATCCCAAAAATAATGAATCCCTTTTTAGAATCATTGATAGCCAAACCTGGGACAATTTGACCTTCAGGAGTCAATTTGACCTACATGTAGGTTAAATTGACCCGGGGTCAATTTGACCTGCAACATAAACACACACCTACACATCTGATGCAAATGATGACAATGCACGCATACTCACAACTGGAGGGAATGCTCAAATATTGACTAATTTACCACAGCCTGCATACATGTACTAACCTCAGAGGTTTATGATAATCACACAGGAAGTCCCATCTCTCATCTGGGACAGGCGCTCGACGTGCATGAAAGAGAACAAAGGAATGACTGACGGTCAGTACATGTCACATTTTTCTTTTCTTATTTTTGCCTGAATTTATGATTTATATACATGTATGTATCAAATGGGTACATTAAATAGGACTAACAAACTACTGGTAGGCTAGTCTAAGACCACCTTAATCAACAAAGCATTCCATGTCTATCATGCAAGAAAATTAAACACATTGGCAAACCAGGATCTAATTTTTACCTTTTGTTTATAAATCTTTTTGATGGTTAGATTTTGACTAATAAACCAACATGTGTACAATTTTTCCTGACCCATGACTGCATAAGTCAAAGCCTGGGCCCAGTCGTTCAAAGCAAGGGTAACTTTATCCCTAGAATAGCACTAAATCTAATTGTATTCTCAACAATTTACCCTCGGATTAGTGGTTTAACCCCAGTGTAGTGCTTGCACCCTTGCTTCAAACAACTGGGCCATGGGTCAATCCCTGGTTAGACGTCATCTCATTAATGCATTATTTTCCATGCAGCCTTTCTATGAATCACAACAGCATCATTTTATAGAGAAACACAGTTTGCCAGTTTTTAGTAAAGAAAAAAGTTATTTTAGTCAACATGTTTTAAAAGTATTTATTCAAATTATTGAAAAGTTGAATTAATTAGATGATGTATACCCAGGAATCAACCCAGACTTTTACTTGCATGGTCATGGCTCAGGAAATATCAATTTTTCATGATTTCAAACAAGCGTAGAACGTAAGTCATTGTTGAGTATTCTCTGTAAACCAAAACTTTCTTCACAGAAGTACCCTAACAAAACTTGATGTAGAATAATTTATCGATACTTTTGAAAAATACATTAGGTGCACTTTAAAGGGGCCATCTCACCCACAGTGCTTTAGTTATATTTCAGGTGGCCGTAGTTCTCTGATGGATGCCAGTCTCGTTCGTCTTCAACGAAAAGAAACAATAATTGTCCGTTTGTGTCCACGATTTCCACCTACAACATGGAGAAGCTACATGTATTCTGACCATTAATCTTTATAAGTATGTAAAGATATATTAACGCTTAGTTCGAGTATCTACTATCTTTGAGCCGATTTGGATTTTTGAACACCGTGGCGGCTGGCTTAGTCGTGACCACAATTTGCAACCAAGCTCCGCTTGAAGAACTGAGCAGTTTCCTAAAATCATTTTCAGGGCTTTGGCATTTAACTTGTGGAAACAGGTCTCTCTATGGTTTGGAAGGGCTTTTAGACAGTGATTTTGCCAAGATTTTCGGATTCACCGGTCGATCATTTGAAGTTTATACTCGCACAAAATTTGACAAACAAAGCCGCAGAGACTGAATTATAATAATAATGTCCCATTCAAGCGAGCTGTAATTCATTCACTGTTCTCTCTTGAACTGGTTCTCTGGCACCAGCAACGAGATTGCCTGCTAGCAGATCGATCTATCTCTCTCTCTCTGTCTGCAAGTAAAAATAAAACCGAGGAGAGAAACCTCTTGCTTTCATAATATTTATTAGTATTACCCGGAGAGAGTGTTCTCTGTTTATAGCAGCGATGGGTGAGCGGTAAATATTATAGTACAGCCAAGTACTGCTGTATAACACTTTGTTGACTTCACATTCAACTTGTAAGGTATAACTGTTAGTTTAATCAAGGTCATCCATGATCAAATCAAAATAATTATCATGTCACCAACATAAAGAATACACTCAGTTCGTGAGGTTCTTGCCGTGAACAAGGGGTCAAAGTCTCGGATATAAACAAAAACAAAGCACGCTAAGCACTGTGGGTGAGACAGTCCCTTTAAATAAAGCTGTGTTGATTTTTAAAGCAATTTCCTATTCTAATTATACATGATGATACATGTAACCTGAATTGTACTCATGTCAACAAAACTTGCTCCAGTTCTTATAATTATGTATTATTACAAAATTAATACAGTAAAATGAAAATGATAAATAATACAATGTATGAATGTTTTACCCACCCTACCCATGTCACATATAGTCCTACACTTCTATTACAAAAGCAAGAGGTGAATACTTATTTTCATTGGGATCTGCAAAATATAAACAAAACAAAACTGTTATAATAAATCATTACTATTAATACTGTGTAGATTCATGTATCCAAGATACAGTAAAAGAGGAGTGAAGGAGGCAATCTACATCTGAGCTTTATACATAGAAACCCACCCTCAATCGTGACAGAGGCAAGTACAATGTAGAATTTGTCCCTGTGTGGAACAGTTCCACTGGGCCCGAGTGACGTTACAGTCCTGGTAACCTTGCCAGTTCTAACAGAGCGAGGTTACATTGTGATCAAGGTCAATGATTTTTTTTTGGCCAAATGCTGATTTTCGTTTAAGCAAATTTGTATCCAGAGAAACTACATTGTAGGTTTCAAACTCTTATAGTTATAATAATTACTATTACTGGTATTACTCATTATGTATTTTTATAATATAGATACGATAGTACGCGCGCTCTGATTGGCTAAGAATCCATGTTTTATCAGAGTATAAAACATGGCTAAGGCTTCTTTATTTGTTAAATAAATGTTTTTCAAACATGCTGGTTGGTAGCTTAAACTTTCCCTAAGTAATAGCATTGAAATGGACACATGTAATATTTGAGTAATTGCTCATTTATTACATTGAAGGGGATGGCACCATTCAGGGAGAGTATGAGGCGCTGTATGTTGCAAAATTCAAACCTTGTCTCCCATACATGCTGAAATACACACACATTAACTGAAATCCGTTGTCGACATCGCAGTTTTGTTCATGTGGGAATTTTCAGCATACTTCACGTACAAATCTCAGTCTGAAAATATGTTTGGGATCACTACTTCATGTAAGTTCACAAATATGTGACACAGAATTTCAGTAGCTTCGCATAAAAATCTCAGTGTGAAAAAGTTATTGTAGCTACTCCATGTAAGGTTACAACTTAGGGACCAGAACAGCAGGCTAGGCTACTCAGCAAAACAAAACTGCCAGTCTGGGTAAAGATGGCATCTGAACTCATGTATATCCTTTTATTGCTTTGTATGCACTCCTCTACATTATGTGAAGACCAAGACATAATAGAGTACGTCTAGATACGTCTGATACACTTGATACCCATTATTTTCATGTAATTATGATCCTTGTGATATATTGCAATATGTCTGATATGCTTGATACCATGATGCTTTTGGAATATGGTCCTTGTGGTATGCAATAGCCCACTTCCGCAATATGCTTTACTTACCATGCACTAAGGTTTCAATATGAGGCCTGTGCTAAATTAAATTTATTCTTTCCACAGAGAAAATAATAAATTAAATTTAGCACGGAGCCTTGTATTGAAACCTTTGTGCATGACATTAGTAAAGCATATCGCGGAAGTGGGCTAGATGTATTAATGTGATATGCTTGATTACCCGTGATGCTTTTCATACATGATCCTTGTGATACATGTACACAAGTTTGATAGCCATGATGATACTTTCGAAATTATAATTTATTGTCTGTGTGTGTTAAACATAGAGTTCCCACTCACTTAGGGCTAGGGTTCACATGGGTGAACAACACATTTACAATAATAATAATAATATTTTGACAGGAAAGCTCCACTCACAATTTGTGATTTTCAGGGAGGTCCTGTATTAAAAATATATATTTCACTAATATATGGAAAACAGAAAAGATAAATGGATTACCAGATAAATGGTTGAAATAAAATAGAAATAGAACAAGGGTTATTATGAAATTACGTTATGTGCCAGTAAGATTTAAAAATTGGGATTAATTATAGAATACCCTGGCACCACTTGGTTCATTAATAATGCATTTTATCAAATTCTCATACAAACCTTCTAAAAACCTAACCCTGAAATTAAAAAAAAACACTAACCATTTCAACCCCAAATCATTCATAGAACGAGTCTAAATACACTTGAGCTAAATGGATAATTTTGCACAATTTGTAAGGGCTTTTCAAGTGATCTATCGAAGTGGCGGGGTATTCTGTAGTTGTACCAAATAAACGGATATCTAGAAAAGTAAATAAATATTTTTATATTGTTATAGCAGGCTGATTATTGCAGCTTACAGCTGATGGAACCCAGCTGATGTATATTGCTTTTACTCCCCACTACATTGTTTAGGACACACAACACTTGACTCACAAGTTGATTATTTACGGAGGAAGAAAACTGGAGAACCCGGAGAAAAACCCTCAAATGCAGATAAGGAATCAACAACAAACCTAACTCACATACGGTGCTCGAGCTGGGAATCGAACCCGAGACCGCAGCAGTGAGAGGTGAGTGTTTTCCACCTGTGCCAACCTGCATCCCCAGGTGCACTGTAATCTGCAGTTTAGCCGAAAAAGGAATAATAACTTACTAGTAAGTACTAAAGTATTAGCATAGATGTATAGTACACATGTAGTACCTCAACTTGTTTTCATCGGTGATGATTACAAGTGAATACACAACTCAATCTATAATTATATTATTATTAAACATGCAATTGCAAATATTGTAGTTGTATTGTAAATAATTCGAAAAGTAAACGACTCACCTATGGTACAGAAAGGAAAGTTTTCCGCTGTTGCAGTACTTTTTGTCAAGACATTGAAAAACGTAGACTTCCTAGTCAACAGACAGAACAGTACCAGTATATCAACATCCACGTGAATCAATTCAAATCTCAACAGAAGTATAATCACTTACTTACTGAGTTACTCAGTGACTTACCCTACGTTTGGAAGCCCGACAATCCCACATTTTAATGACGTGCCAAATCGACCCATTAAAGCTGGCTGCATTTCTTCCTCTTTCTTTTTCGGAGGCATCTTGAAGCACGAAGAAGTGTAGATGGAACAAGAAACAGCCTTTGGGAACACAACTCTGGCAAAATGGCGGACAGACATCTACTACGCATGCCCGTAATACAGCTACCACTGGCTCAACCTCGTTCCCAGGGTCTACCGCGGAAGATTTTTTTACAGCTGCTTGGGATTCCCGATTTTGTTTTGTTTTAGGGGGGGGGGGGGTGGGGGATGATACTCCCGTATATGGCCTATACGGGGACGTGCCGCTGGACATGGTACGGTTTTTGGTCTCTCTGGCCTGAATAGGGTATATAATTTCATCCGAGTCTGTCCAAAACAGGGTCCACAAGATTGTGAAATATTATTCACTTGTAAGATCTACCTGAAGAAGGCTGGTTAATTTGGCCAGCCGAAATATTGTTAACTTATCAATATATACGTTGTTTGATCAGCTTTTCTGTAGTCCTTAGACTTATTCACTTATTACCGTTTTGGCTGATCAGATCTGATCAGATCTGCTAGATCCAACGTACCACCGAAAGAATTGTCGTATACGGTTTTTGCTAGCTTCATTAGCATTACATATCCACAAGATCATTTTCACCCAATCAAGCATTACATAAAGAACATAAAGGATGGACCATTTGGCAGTTGATGGGGAGAGTACCGAAAATCCCTAAAATTTAGGAATAGTACCAAGCCCTCCGGGGGGTAAATTCCCTAGGAAATATACCCCCCCCCCCCTTCAGGGATTTTATCCCCCTCCCCCCTACAAACTGCAGAATAAATAAATTTAGATTTCAAGAAATATATCCGTTCTATGATTATATATAGTTCTATGATTATGCAGGGGTTTTTTTCAACAATAAATAAACAAAAGTCAATCGGTTGTTTATAATTATTTATTGTTGAAAAAAAAAAAGCTTTTAAGCGAGGTTACTTCCTGTACAAGCTAGCATCTTTCTTTCCTTGTTTTGCACGATTTCGTTAGCATCTTGTGGAAATTTGCTTAGTTGCAGAAAAACTCATTGGAAAATATGGCCGTGCAGCTATTTCGGGCATTGAAATGACCGGCAGGACTAGAGCAAAACCCAGACCGAAAAAAAAGCAACGATTAAATATACAGAAACTAGAACATACAATGAGATACATACAAGATACGTATTTGATCATATTGGTGTACGTTGTGCAACCATGATAAGTGTGAAATTACGCGGTGACAAAGTTCAACAACTATTACTTCTATTGTGTCTACTTCGATGCTTTTGCTTGAAGTTGATCACGTTAGTTAATTAATTAAAATCGTCTGCAGACTTGACAAGTGTTTTAAGGTTATTTAAAATCGTCTTAGGCCATCCCAATAAAATGTTTCGTTTCCCATCGCAGCTCCCCTCGTAAAAGTGGGTCGGTCGGTAGGGAAGAAAATCATGGAGGTCTGGGTTCTAGTAATCTTGGTTGCTAAGTTAGAAGGACTGGTTACAAAGTCATCGGAGATCGATGGCAGATTGCAAATGGCTGCAAGTTCACATGGATTGGTCATTCTTTTGAAAGAATCATATCGGGGGGTCTATAAAACATGTATAAAGCCGTGTTTGAAATTTATAGATTCAAACTTATCGTTTCACGAAGTGTTTGAGAATGTTTATGCGGGTGATGTGAATGTTCGGGTCCGATGCAGAGTGGAGTTCAGCCTGATGACATAGACTATATCGCAACTCCGCCGTCGCAGTGCACTCTGGGATGGATATCTCAGTTCCAAGATGGCTGCCCAACAACAACAATGGAAAACTGAGATATCCATCCCAGAGTGCACTGCGACGGCGGAGTTGCGATATAGTCTATGGAGCCGAATGATTTTGTTTCGGTCGACCTTGCTGATACTGTTGGGTCGATTGTAACGACACTTGGAGCAAATTTTATGGATATTGAAGTTATAGGAGAGGAACCACCAGAAAATCTACCAAAGCAGAATGCCTTTGACATCTTAATGTTTTGACGACATATATGGGCAAGACACAGAGGAGGTTGATCGACCAGGTGCAGTAAACATAGCCTGCGTAGCGGGTCAAAAGGGAGGGGAGAGGGAAAAAAGCGAGGGGGAGTCCCTTTCGCTTTTTCCCCTCTCCCTCTCCCTCCCCCTTTGAGCTGCTACGCAGGCTACAGCATACAAAGAAAAAAAAGACTGCCAAGCCTTTACTTCACAAAGGAGAAAGTGCGTGATGCTGTAGAATGCGTCAGCTGTGGCAAATTTAGGTGTGTGTACTCTCCGACGATACCCTGGGTTCCAGAGGTTAATTTTGCCTTTTGTTGGTAAAGGCGCGAGGATCGTCGAGTGCGCGGACGGCAACATTTACTGGGCCAGGTCTGTTTGAACTTAATTTATTCATCCAAAATATGGAGACCGATAGCCATTAGCTAACGCTCACAACAGCCTGTAATTGGATATTTTACAACAACCGCCAATTTTCTCGCAATCTGATTGGCTAATTTTCATATGCAATATTTTAACAGACGACGCGCGGCCGGCTTTCGAAGCGGGCTTTGCAGAGATTTGTGAATTCAGGTTGTGTACACATCTGTTCCAAAAATCAAGAAAATGAGGATTTTAAAAGCATTTCATCACTGGGAAAAGTTAATCGGTGAGTCAAACTTCCTTGTGTGGTGCCATTTGTCAAAATTTGAGCTCTCTCTCGAGTCGAACAAAGCATTTTCGGCTAATTTGTGATCGACTTTGTGACAAGTTCGACCGATCTTTTAGAACTAGAACTGAGAAATGGTCTTGAATTAAATACATAGTCTTCTAGTTCGTGATTAAAATCTCTTATTCAGGATATTTACATAACGTTCTTAAGTAGAAACAAACTGCAGTTAAGAGTAGCTTCGGTATTTTTCTAGAGTTCGGGAAAGCATAAAGACGTGTTTACGTTTTGGACTTTTCGACTCGAAAGGCAGTTTGTACACACTCATTTGAAGCTGAAAGTGTTTTGTTGTTGTAAAAAGACGCCTCGTGGATCCACAGCTATTTTGACCATGTTATGACGAAAATCATTGTCAATATTAGGACAGACACATAAAAAACTAACTTCAATTTGTTAAATACCCATCACGTGTCCAAAACCGCTCGCGTTGAGCGCGCGCTCGATGTTCGAAATGGCGTGCAGTGATGATTGCGTCAGCAGCGCGCGCGAAGTAAAATTGAAAACTTTTCACCCGAAACTTCCCCTTTCTCTGCAGTTTTCTTTATCAACTACGTGCAAGAAATACGTGTGTACAAAGCTAGGTTACATTTAACGTCAGAATCTTTGGTTTCAAGACTTTGTGAAATGGTACTGAGTGTAATTTGAATTGGTGTTTCGACTTTTTTCACTGGTCTTTCAATTTTCAAATATAGCTTGCCTGCTCTTAGCCAATCAAAGTCTAGACCTTTTGCTGACGCATTATTCTGCATGAAAACGAGATTCAAACAGACCTGGCCCAGAGGTTGAATTTGTTCCGCGCGGCTCGCCGAATTTACCAACAAAAGGCAAAACATTTAACCTCTGGAACCCAGGGTACTCCGACGAAGCCTTCTCGTGCAACTACGAACGAATTTCTTCTGGTTACTGATTCACTGATGTACACGTGCGGTTCTTCCATTCTACCAGACAAACATCCCCTAGCAAGTGTGTTTCTCGTTAGAGAGGCCCTGTCCTACAATCGGAACCAGTGGAGAGACAATACTATTCGTGCAACAAGTTCGATCTGATATGTTGCAGATGTGGAAGAACGGAGCCCGATGCCCCTGTCAATGAACAGATGAAGAGAGAGTTCAAAGTGGTGAACCCTGTCTGCTGCATTTGCGCTGAGAAGGGTGATAAGCCGATCGTCTCGGGCCCAAAGTCTGTGTTACTCCAACAGGTGGACAGCGTAAAAAGAAGACTTAAATACTGTCGCTTAAGTACTAAATCGCCAGTTTGCTCAGTTGCCCGAACTTTGTTATTAAGTTATAAGACGTTATTGATACTGACAAGGAAAGCAAGAAACTCACTAAAGGCTGGCTCTCATATAATCGTCACGATCGTCCCAGTCGCCCGAAAACGTATAGAGCTTTTCATAAACTTTATGCGCCAATGCACATCGGACAAAAGCTATACACGTTTTCAGGCGACTGGGACGATCGGGAGGATTATATAAGAACCAGCCTTTAGGATTATGCATTGTATAGTTTTTGTCTGCCGTTTTTCTGCATGCCACTGTAATTCGTATTTAGAGAGAATGATGTTCAACATGCTGTTCATGAATATTAAAATTAAAAATCTTGTGATTAAACAATGAGTCCGAATTTTATTTTATTTTTAGATTTTTTAAATATTGGGTCGGTCGGGCGATGGGAAGCGAAACATTTTATTGGGATGGCCTTATTGATAAAATTTGAGAAAATTAAACTATATACGAATCATCTCCGTGGTCCTGTTTTCCAATAAAAAGCATTGTTAGACAACCTTTGCGTCATAACCGAAGACCCAATCACAATACGTCGTAGTAGCCTTCACCAGGGTCTTCTCTCGGAGTAGCCGCAGTCTCAAAAGTAGGGGGAGGGGAGGGAGGGTAAAAAAATGACAAATTCAAAAAGAGTACGTAAAACACGTTTTATTCTTGTTTTCACTTCACAATCAAAATGTAAACATGTTTTATCAGTCTAGTTTTCACTGGCAACCTGAGATGTTATTGGTTACTCAAACAATAGCCTACCCCTAAAACAATGGGATTCTTTTTCAGTGCAGTCCAATAGGATACGACCTTAAAAACAGTGAAGTCCGGACAAATGTTCGGCAAAAAACTAGAAAGTTGACCTTCACCTTGGAAATGAGATTGCACGAAAAGAAAATGAGCCAGGAGACGTCAATAAAGCATTTAGGAATATGTTAGACTTGCTCCAAGTCGAACTCGCTAAGTCACTGCATGGGTAAGCGATTTCTGGGTCAAAAAGCGAGAGCGAGAATCGAAGCGAGAGGCGAGTTTGAGAAAGTCTAGGAATATGTGTACTACATTCAAAACCTTAGTTTCAATCATTCTTATTGTTATTCAAAAATACCAACAAAGGCGTTTTTCAACACAAATAACACTAGCTGGTTTCGCGGGAAGTAAAACTTGACAGAATGATTTTGAAAAAAAATATCCTGCAAGCCAACGGTGTTGAAAAAAATATCCTGCAAGCAGAAAAGCTTTGTTCTGGCTCCGCTTTTTTCGCAAAACAAATTCGTGCAACAACACTGCTAAAGAAAAAAAAATCGAGCACAGACAAGAACACCCATAAACCCCCCCCCCTCAAAAGTCAAATGAAGTCAGATTTTTTTGCTGTCCAGTACAACCACGTGATTGCATTCCTGCAAAAGCCGTGTATGGCAATCGAGAAAGGAATGCCGTCACGCGTTGTCGCGTTCTAGGGGAGGCTAACTCTTGACCAATCATGATTCAGAATTTAATTAGTTTCGTTTTCTTTGAATATATTAGAGTTTCATTGGGTAGGTCATTTGGACTACATTCAAATTTCGCGCTACTTTGTTCTTGTTGCCAAACTGCAAACTTTACATCGTTTGACGACAGTAAAAAAGGGGAGAATTTCTTTGAGGAAAAGAAACCATTACCGAAGTGAAAAAAGGACAAAGTTAGCTGAGCTGAGTAGAGTCCTGAAGAAGTTACAAACTGCTTAAAAATAGCTCTGAACCATGGAAAATTGTAAGTTTTTGGAGGTGTGTTTTGTGCCTTGTAAACTTCACCGGCTCCAAAAACGAATATTTACAGCCGTTGTACGTATTGTTAGTGTATCGCTTTCGATTCTACTGTACAGTAGTTCTCTTGGAGACAGCGGAACTAATGTTTAGAAGCCACTATGGCAGCTTCAAAGCACAGAAAGACGGATTTAAAATTTGCACACGAGGCTTGCCCACGTGGCTGACGTTGAAAATGGCCGTACTAAGCTTAAATAGCTATGAAAACTTCTCGATAGAACTGGATTCACAACTGAATATTTTTGCTCTTTCCTCTTTGCAGGTCCAAAGAAAGTATAAGTGTACATACGAGTATGTCTTCTGTCCGGTGGGAACATTTTAAAGCGGACGGACCCAGTTGCTACCGCCAACTGTCTCTCGCAAGTTGAGGAATTGTTACTATATCATTGGTAGGTTACAACCACATTTAATAATAGCTATACTTTTCAGTGTTCCTACCAACCGACAAAAGGCGACATGGCCACTACACGATTTTAGGAATGCTTGCAACCCAAGTCGGAATTTTGAAACACGGCTTTATTGAAAAGTCTGAACAGCCTAGTTTCCCCGTTTAATTGAGAAAATATTATTACTCTTTTAATAGAGAAAATATTCTTACATGCATGAACAGAGAAAGAGACTTATTCCTCATACTGACGCATATTTTGACGAAATGTTATAGTACTGTTTGATCTGGGGCCAATTCTATAAATTTTACACGTGTATTTTACAAGTCTTGAATTCAGTTGGCCCTAGCCTACTTTCTACCTCTTGTCACTCTGAGAATCCGCACATGCACCTAACCCCCCCAAAAATCGCTAAAAGTGCTAGATTGACTGAAGACTAAAATAAAATAAATTTCCCTTGACTGCGCTGCGTTTTAAAATCTTGATTATTGGGAGCGATTGCAGAATACTGCGATTCTCGGTTTATTCATAATCATTAGTTTCTCCAATTTTTATGCAAACCTTGAAACCTACCCACGAATTTCAAACCAAAATCATTCTCATAGAACGACTAGCTAAATGCACCTGAACTATAACGGCAAAAATAAATACTGTATTCTGCAGTTTAAATAACCGATTCAGTATGTATGTATTGTCTATTACAGGAAAACATATGGAAGCGACTACCCTGGTACCAGAGCTTATAATCTCTCGGAAAGCGAGCAGCGACGAGACGGGAACCCTGAAGGGTGGAATGAGTTCAGAGTGCTGTCTGTAATGAACACATTATCAGACTGGCCCAAACAGTGAGTTTTTCTACAGAGGGTATATTTCAAACGAGGAAGTCCAATTTTTTTATCGATTCGATCTCGTTTCTAAAATGTCACAGAAGCAACTGGAATAATTATATGTCTCGATCGCCTTGTTTTATGGATTTAGACTTACGGCAATTTTGTTGAAATATTACACAAAAGAATCAAATCAAACTGGCTGACTATCGATCCATGAAAAATTGACAACTATAATTATTACTTTAAACGTGGCCAAATACGTTTAGGTTCTATACAATAAAATGTATTCCTCATTTTTACTAAACAGATTTGCTATCTTTCCTTCGTTTTAAATAACCCTCTGTTTTTAATGGGTACATTAGCTGGGGAAACCAACCGCGTTCCTAAACCGAATATGGAACTTCAACAGCAATCCTATAACGAAGGGCGACTGTGGTCTCATAGTCAAACTACCATTCGCTGGAAGTTAATACTAGCAAATGGTAAACAGTTCCAAAGACCCTTCACATGAAAGGTAATACATTAAATAAAATCAGACTTAGTTTAAGTGGGTCCTTGGAAGAACGGTTCAAGACCGAAGTACGACCCAATTTTTTTTTAGAAGAAGCTGCCACCAATATTCTTGTGGGTATAAGACCTTTTTTTTTCCGGATCAATCGGTCCGGTAGCTAAATTTTACGGATCAATGGGTCCGTTCGCTTAGAACTACGCTGGACATCGCTGGAGCATTTGGAGGACCGAGGTTCCCTCCCCTCAGTTTTTCTTAAAATTCTTTGAGAATTACCTTGCCCGTTTAAAAGTGCATAAGAAATGACATTTTTCTAAAGTCAAAGGAACAACAGTGTACAATTATACAAATCTACTGGCTCTAAAAATACTGAGCTAAATGCTGGAGAAATTTTCCAAGATAAAAATTTGATCCGCAAACACTGAAAGTAAAACAGGCCAAGGCTGAACAAGAAAATAGTTGGAACCGGGAAGATCGATTTAATTTCATGATAAGTGAATTGACAATGAGAGCTCGACCTCGAAAGAAAGATACAGAGTTATTTGGTTTGTTATTTGTTTTCTAGACTAAATAGGCCCCCTTTAGCTAGATAATATATTTGAGTTGTTTGATGTCTATCGGGCAGGGCAGGACGGGTAGTTTAGTTTTTAAGAGTCTGGTCATTATTTTTATCGAGTATCTGATCGGTTCACACACAGCCCACACGCGCGTTAGAATAAGACCACCCCTGTAGGTACCAGGCGCCGCCCAGTACTCACAATATAACTCTGGTATAGGCAGGCTGAGGAATGTTAAAAGCGTAATTTCGCAAAGAAACTTTGCATTTTTATAGTATGATAGGAATCAGTGAAAAGTCCTTAAATAACAAATAGGCAATCTTTAGTAAAGACTGGCTGTTATCATTTACATATCTAGTTTACTTTTGTGATTTTCAACGGCCTGCCTGCATCACTGTCTCATAATGACCTTTCTCTTTGGGATGGTAACCTAGAGTAAGGGACTCGGGGTGTTCAAAACAAACCTGCCGGACACTTTAACTGATGAATTACTCTGCCATTTAATACGAAGTTCACACCGGCATCATTGCGATGCTGTACTAGAGGGTCATATTCTTGTGGACTTAAATCATAAAACAAGTTATTCAGCAGGTTAGTTTGCACACTCTCGGTCTGTTCAGGGTTGGTATTGTAGTTCGGGTTCGAGTTGCGGTACTTCGATCGATTCAGCTCCGAAATTCGGATTTGTCACTCAGTATATATATAGTAGAAAGTGTATTTGATAGAGGGTAGCATTATAGTCGTCGCACTTCAGTGCCTGGAGGACACCAACTCGTGGCATCATGGAGGAGCTTCATCTTAGGACTTTCTTAGACATGGCAGCTTCTTAGGTTTGTTCCTTCAGAATGGAGGCGAGTGTTTGAATATGAATTTCGAGAAGTGAGTTGTTTTTTGGTATCTCACCCTTGCTCCGAGGCTTTTTCTCCGGGTTCTCCGGTTTTCCTCCTTTCACAAAATACGCTAAATACGCCAATTAGATCTGTGAATTAGCTGTTCCTGGCTTTGATCAGCCTCTTTGCTTCAGGTCCCCGGTTAGAAATTCAGTGCGAGAGTTTGGATTTAAAAAAATCACACTGTTTAAGTACGACCAAAATAAGTGCAAACTAGTTTACCAAGAACAGTCAAACAAATGCCTCCATCTGAAGTTTAGGAATTCAAGCTGATTTAAAGATCAGAATTGAGAAATACCAGCCGACGATCGACACTGGAATTGCTCGACACTGATCAGTATTCATATCTGAACCACGCGTTTTTGTAAGACATTAAGCAACCATGACGACACGTCTCAGACTACGGCTTAAAACAATAGCCTTGATTACAAAATACAATGACTGCACGTGAAAATGCACGCAACACTACATTTGATCGTTCTCTTAAAAAAACAACAGAACGTGAACTCCAAATTTTAGGTTCAAAGGAGAACGCATCGTTAAGCCTGAACGGAACTATGTCCTGATCATATTTTTCGAATATATGGTTAAAAAGGCATCTAAAGGCAACTAAAGGATGTAGTAAGCACCAGATTTCGGGAGAAAACACTTCTTCGTTCCGTCGTCACAGCTGTCGTCGTCCTGGTTGCTTGAGGTCGCTTTAGGCGAATCCTTGCTGACGTCATTGTTTACATTTTTGCCTCGTTAGCAGAAATTAAACTACAAGTTACAAACAAACATACTACATCAGTTGAAAGATAATTTTAAACTTCGTAATCACCAAAAAGTTGAGATTCATTTGTTAAATATTTACGGAGAAATTGACAAGAGTTGCTGACAGCCATACATTCTTTGTAAATTGAGATTTTTAAACGCTCATTCCGCAAAATATATTTATCACTCAAATTTTTCGATTTATGGACTCTGTTTGTTTGTTTGTTTGTTTGTATGTACGTCGCTAATGAGGAAAAAATTGTAAACAAGGATTCGCCTATTGGCTTAAGTGACGCGCGGGTGTTGCAGCTGCGAAGTCAGCTCTCAGTTTCAGTTGCAAATAAACTTTCGCCAAAATAATTTTCTCGATCTTTTAGATTCTTGAACACGTGTAGTGCACTTATTTATGCACTAGGAAATGTTTTTCAAAGCGGTGTAGACCTGACTTCGCGGTTATTACACTGTCGAGCCACTTTAACTTTGTCTGAAAATTCGATTAATATTCGATTAAAATTCGATTAAAATTCGATAAATATTCGATTCCGGTACAAGATGGCTTAATTCGATCTCGGAAAAACAACCATTTTTAGTCGGGTTTATTTGAGAATTGACGTTATTTATTAAATGTTAAATTAATTTCATGTTTTCATCGAATTTCTCCAATTATGTTTTCCTTCGGAACTTTTGAATTAGATTCGTTTGAGGATTTCATATAATAATAAAAAAAAATGTGATTAGGATATGTACAAAATATTTTTCACGTAGTGGAGTAGCAAACAGCCTTAATAGTGTAAAATAGGTTACTATTTAGTATATATTTTGTATTACACATATAGTCATTGTGATTAGTGCCAATGTACTTGTATTGGTATAAGGTCGAATATAAGCTAAAATATATAGCTGTAGACCGTCGACACACAAGCCTATAAATCCGGGTGGGGGTGGAGAGTGCAAGGGCTCTACTTCAGGGTGATCTCATATCTGAAGATTATCTTCGAATTTCGTTTGGACAATGATTTCGTAATATATTTAGGCTCGGCTCTCGATATAGATTTCTATGGCTAAAATTACAGCAAATTTCGTGCTAGTGGGAAAGAAATAAGGCAAGAGTGTGACTTTGACATGATAACTCTATAATTTGATTGGATCAGGACAAAAACAATCGGAAAACCATTTCAATGTCGGGGGTCATAATAAAGCTCATACGAAATCCGCTCTAACTTAAAAGATTTATTCTATGACATTTTGTCAGTATATTAAGTTTTTAAACACTCAGTTCATCTATTAGTATTTAATTATAGGCTTTTCTCGCCAACTCTAATGGGAAAAAAACAGTTTTATATCCGATTTATAGACACTGTGGCCCGGATGAAACACAATTGTCGATCTCATTTAGACTGATGTTTTATTCATCAGTATTGTATCGGGATTATAGGCCCATCACGTGATGCTTATTGGCTCACATAATTGGCTGGCTGTCTCATTGACTATTAATGATTTTAGAATGTTTTCATAGTTAAAGCGGAATAACACCAATTAATTTTTAATCATTTAATTAGCTTTTAAAATGTTTTATGGTTGTAGATAACAGTCTTATACTTCCGACTCGATTCTGTGGCTTGAACCGTTAAGAATTCTCTTTATTAATTAGAACAATTTATTACTTAGATTCTTAATTAACCCCCGCACTCTTTCGGATGCCTATACGGTTAGTTGGACTTGTTGATGTGGTGTCGGTGGGGTAAACTCGAGGTTGTTACCTGACCTATAAATGGAGTACGTCGTTGATATTTCTGATCTTTTTCTGACAATGAACTTTGAATTGATTTGGTGACTGTATTCAGTTGCAGACACACTGAATTCAATACTTACTGACCAATCTCCATTCTTTAAGTTTTAATTTAGATATATTTCCCCATCACTTTGAAACTCCTTGATTGAACCTTTTTAACGGAGTATTTAAATGTATAGACCGATTTAGCTTGTCTATTTGTTGTCCCATATAAGATCATGTGACAGCTCTACAGAGGTCGGCAGTGCTTGGTTTCCAATTAGAGAAATTTGTACATTTCCTCTTGGGATACAGAAAAACAAGAGAACATTACTCAAGGGAAAAATCAGGTGACCTGAATAGGGACAACAAATGTACAAGCTAAATCGGTCTATAGCCCCTTCGTACGTTAAGTCATAGCCGCCATGTTGGTGTACCTTTAACAATAGATTCTTCATTAGCTTCTTTTGTTCTGTACACCAACATGGCCGCCATGCCCTTTGTCATTCGAATCTCTGGGGATTGAGTGCAAACTATCTATTGCCCATGGCTTTTTTGGATTCCCAGGCTTTGAATCTCCTTTGGCTTTCAAGTTGACAGTGGATTTCGAGGAATCTGCTTTGGTTTTATGTTTTCTCTTTTATATATTTATTCATTCCATAAAAATAACACGTATTTCAGTCTAACCAAGAACAAGGATTTTTTTACGAATTTCTCATTAACCCGATTACTTATGTTTATACAATTACCTACACTTAATTGCATAAACGTTAACAAATAAAAACAAAATCTCAGATGAAGGCAAAGAGGTTGTGAAATGTTTTAATTATCATGAAAAGGGGGTTGGATAATATTTTGAGCACACACCTAGCAATTTAACCCCCCCCCCCCCCCCACTTTAATAAATGAAAGTCCCCTGAGACTGCTTCCATACATACATTTATTTACAGACACGTGTACATAACTACCATGATTTTGACGAATCTCGTCTTGCATGTAAGATCATGGCTTCTCGGATCTCGATTTGCTTTTGGTTTTCTACAAATGTCGTGTTGAGTTTTGTAAATTTCCTCGCCTTTTCAAGGAATTTGTGGCTTTTCGATAAACCTGCTTCGGTTTCTCTCGATTTCGTTATGCAGTGGGGTATGATTAAAAATAATACAAGTCGCTCCTTTGCTTCCAGATAAAGAGAAATGGTGGACTATATATAAAGTGAAAATTGTCTCCACCTCGTGAAACTCTGAGTAACTGAACTGATTTGACCCATCTTTCTTTATTATTGTTATGTATATCTATATTTAAGCAATAGACAACCCATTTCAATGTGTTTACTGGCGAAATAAAGCACTTTGGATGTTGGGAGAACACTAGAAATGCTTGAAAATCACAAGCCGAAGGCGCTTAATTTTCAAGCATTTCAATTAAGCGTTCTCCCAACATCCCAAGTGGTCTATTGCATGCCTTTACGATATAACAACGCAAGCAGGCGTGCCGATTTCTGTGTTTACCGGCACAACTGACCATAAATTTTGAGTCTAAGCCAATCAGAGCACGCGTACTATCTGCATGGGTTATAATATAAATAAATATATATAATACTATATTCTTTATTGTGATACTAGTATAGAGCGGTTTTCATTTGAGTGTAGTAAAACGAAACGGAAATTACCCACAGCCAGCCAATCATAGGAGCGAGTAATCACAAGTGACTCATAAATGGCTTCCCTGTGAGCCAATGACAAACCAAAGCAAAACCAAAACCAGTTTGCGTTTGGTTTTACTTTGGATTCTGATTGGTTGGCTTACTTTCTCAGGAAACGCAAAACCAAAACACTTCCAACACTCAATTGAAATCGGCTCTACCAACAGGGTGTTTGTCGTGCGTCAGTTCACTGATGTAACCTGTTGCACAATTAATAAAATACGCAGAACTAAATTTATATTGTGTTTTCCTTTTAGGTTTTCTACGACTCGCTTTTGGGTTCAGTTCTACGACTCTTCGCTTTTCGGTTTTCTACGACTCTCTTAGCTTTTGGGTTTTCTACGATTCGGTTTTCTACGACTCGCTTTTGGGTTCAGTTCTACGACTCTTCGCTTTTCGGTTTTCTACGACTCTCTTAGCTTTTGGGTTTTCTACGATTCGGTTTTCTACGACTCGCTTTTGGGTTTTCTACGACTCTTAGCTTTTGGGTTTTCTACGACTCTCTTCGGTTTTCTACGACTCTCTTCGGTTTACTAAGACTCTCTTCGGTTTACTAAGACTCTCTTCGGTTTACTAAGACTCTCTTTTGGGTTCAGTTCTACGACTTTTCGGTTTTCTACGACTCTTCGCTTTTCGGTTTTCTACGACTCTCCTAGCTTTTGGGTTTTCTAAGACTCTCTTTTGGGTTCAGTTCTACGACTTTTCGGTTTTCTACGACTCTTCGCTTTTCGGTTTTCTACGACTCTTAGCTTTTCGGTTTTCTACGACTCTCTTCGGTTTTCTACGACTCTCTTCGGTTTACTAAGACTCTCTTCGGTTTACTAAGACTCTCTTCGGTTTACTAAGACTCTCTTTTGGGTTCAGTTCTACGACTTTTCGGTTTTCTACGACTCTTCGCTTTTCGGTTTTCTACGACTCTCCTAGCTTTTGGGTTTTCTAAGACTCTCCTAGCTTTTCGGTTTTCTACGACTCTTAGCTTTTGGGTTTTCTACGTAGATTCGGTTTTCTACGACTCTCTTCGGTTTACTAAGACTCTCTTCGGTTTACTAAGACTCTCTTAGCTTTTGGGTTTTCTACGACTCGCTTTTGGGTTTTCTACGTACGATTCAGTTTTCTAAGACTCCTTTAGGTACCTGGGTGTTTGTCATTTGTGTTTACCGAGGTATGTGAACTGTACGTGTTGCGCAATATATAGAATCCGCATAACCAATTTTGTTTTGTGTTTTCTACGTCTCGCTTTTTGGTTTTCTACGATTCGGTTTTCTAGGACTCGCTCTTCGGTTTTCGACGACTCTACTTTAGTATCAGTATACTAACATACCTTTTATAGTTCAGGGGTGCTTGTGAACTGCACGTGTTGCGCAATATATGAAATCCGCATAACTTATTTTGTTTTGTTTTCCTTGTGATTTTTCTTTTGGGTTTTCTACGACTCTTTCAGTTCTCGGTTTTGCTCGACCTACTTCTTGGTTCAGTTTCCTCGACTCTTCTCGGTTTTCTTAGATATTTTCTGAGCTTAATGCTTTATGCGTATTCGAATAATCTTCGTTTTCCTTCTTAGTTTGTTGCATATAATTGGCTACTATTCACATGTTGGGCTTAATTATCATCCGAATTACACAGGTTTACGGCGTTTTCACCACAATCGTTTATTATTTGGCATCCGAATTACGCAGGTTTACGGCGTTTTCACCACAATCGGTTTCAGTATTTGGCATCCGAATTACGCAGATTTACGGCGTTTTAACCACAATTGTTTATATTTGGCATCCGAATTAGGCAGGTTTTCGGCGTTTTCACCACAATCTGTTTCAGTATTTGGCATCCGAGTTAAGCCGGTTTACGGCGTTTTAACCACAATCTGTTTATATTTGGCATCGAGTTACGCATGTTTACGGCGTTTTCACCACAATCGGTTTATATATTTGGCATCCGAGTTACGCAGGTTTACAGCGTTTTCACCACAATCGCTTTATATTTGGTATCCGAGTTACGCAGGTTTACGGCGTTTTTACCACGATTATCTCTCGTTGTCCCTTGTTTTGTATTTGGCCTTGGATATTTTAATTTTGGTCTTCCATTACCCAGTTTCAAGATCATCCGTAGTTGTACAAATCCTTTGTTTAGAGCAGGTTTCAATTGAATGTAGAAAGTTTTCGGTGATTGCTTTGGTTTTGCGTTTATTTTGTTTTTATATTTGCTGTGAAAATGTCAAATTCAGAGTAAAACCAATCGTGGTTTTGGTCCGTCACGCCATTAATCCACGATTGCGTTTACTTTTCCTCCTGATTGTTTGCTTTCTCATGTCAGTGAAACCAATCGGTATTCACTTTAGTTCGTGATTGGTTTGTTGTGATTGCTTTGGTTTTGTTTTACTACAGTCAATTGACACCTGCTATTTGGCGTGCAGGTAGATGTTAAACAATAGGTTTCCCACAAGTTAAAACAAAAGATTTGTACAAATACGCATGCTCAGGTACATTAAGGCCTGGGTCTCAAGATGGCCACCCCAAATCAAGAGGGGGTAGTCTATCTCTTCCCTTTGAAATATTTTTACATACAATTTTGACAAATATGATGTTGTCACGTCCTTAACAATTACATATGACAGTTCCCATAGAAACATGGAATGTGACCATTGAACTCTAATGAAAATAATTTATTTAATAGCCTCCGGGGATTTTCATGCGTGTGAATCAGAGATAGTCCATACTTTATAAATCCAACGAGGACAATTGAAAATATTATGGGGCAGACTTTAGGCTAACGTGAAATTTGATACCTCAAATTTACGACCATTTAATGTTTCTCTAGTGTCCTCGTTGGATTTATAAACTATGGATTGTCTCTGATTCCTATACATAAATATACCCTGCATATGAAAATACTTTACCATAATGCAGGAGGCTTTTGCATATATAAAAAAAAAATAGAGTTCAAAGGTGACATTTCCAGTTTTCATGGAAACTCATGTGTAATTGTTAAGGTCATAACAGCATCATGTTTGTCAAAGTTTTAAGCAAAACGATTACAACGAGAATGAGAGACTACCCACTCTCGATTTGCCGGCGGCCATTTTGAGACCCAGGCCTTAATACACCTGAGTGATCGTGAAACGGCTATTGTTTGGATTCAATTTGGCAGCATATTTTATTTGACCTCCGAATTACGCAGGTTGACGGCGTTTTCACCACAATCGGTTTATATTTGGCATCCGAATTACGTAGGTTTACGGCGTTTTTACCACGATCCTTGTTTTGTGTTTGGCCTTGGATATTAATTTTGTTATTTTATGTACCCAATTTCAAGATCATGGGTAGTTGTACAAATCCTTTGTTTATTTGGTAGGCAGGTAGATGTTAAACAATAGGTGGCCCACCAGTTAAAACAAAGGATTTGTACAAATGCGCATGATCCTGACACTGGGCTATTGTATGAATTCTATTTGGCAGCATATTTTTATTTGGCATCAGAATTACGCAGGTTTACGGCGTTTTCACCACAATCGGTTTATATTTGGCATCCGAATTACGCAGGTTTACGGCGTTTTCACCACAATCTGTTTATATTTGGCATCCGAATTACGCAGGTTTACGGCGTTTTCACCACAATCCGTTTATATTTGGCATCCGAATTACGCAGGTTTACGGCGTTTTTACCACGATCCTTGTTTTGTGTTTGGCCTTGGATATTTTAATTTTGGTCTTCGATTACCCAGTTTCAAGATCATGGGTAGTTGTACAAATCCTGTTTATCTGGTTGGCAGGTAGATGTTAAACAACAGATGGCCCACCAGTTAAAAAAACAAAGGAGTTGTACAAATGCGCATGATCGTGAAACTGGACTATTGTTTGGAATGTTTCAACTTGACAGCATATTAGTTATTTAATTGGCATTGACTTTTCGAGCCGTCATGCACACACAAAAACTACTCAGTGGTGTTACAGCGCACGCGCGGCAGTGAGCTGCGAGGACTGGGTGCAAGTCCCAGCTGAGTACCAGTCCATCACAGTCATGGCGGCTCGAAGATGCAGAGGGATAAGTAAAACACAGACAACTATAAAGACGATTGATCTCCGGCTCAGTGGACGTCAGTTATATTCAGATTCGGTTCCAGCTTCTCGCAGATTTTGCTCGCTCCATTTCCTTTGTTGAATCGATCTCGGAAGAGTTTATATAATTGCTCCTTGTGAATTCTTTTTTCCGATTCCTACCATATAAATCAAGTCGTCATTCTCAGTTCCGCCCCTTTCCGTGAAATCCGATGTAAACATGACATTGCTCCACTTGAATCCCAAAATATATCGCCAAATGCAAACTCAGGAAAGCCCAAATGTTGTCGACGACTCCGGTAAAGAGGCAGAAAACCAAACCAATCTTCGTATGACGATTTCTGCCGTGTTTGCAGTTGCTCTTTTAAAAACTACGGTAATTTTTGGGAAAACCGGGTCTCCACGGAAAATCTATTTTCAATTCCTGGCAAAGCTGGCGTGTTGAAGCTTTCACATGCAGAAATTGGATTTTGCGGCAGAATCTAGGTTATTCTCAGCTCGAGAAAACGATTGGTTCATCCTCCCGTGTTTGTGCAAAGTGCGCAACAAAGACTAGGAGAGCAGCAGATCTAAAATCGTATCTAGATGCTGGTTTGTCAAAAACAAATGTGCCCCACAAATCGAAGTCAACTCAACGTATGTTTTCGTCACTAGTTTCGGCCGCAAGGAAAAGTGCGAGAATTTACTCGCCTGGAGTATAGTATGGCGTATAATTATAAGTTGGACCATGGCATGAGGGGTATCAGTGATTTAAATTGCCCCGAGAGCCGAGGGAAGATTTGTAAAAGTGTCTCGGGGCAATTTAAATCACTAATACCCCGAAATGCCATGGTATAAGTTTGTTATACCATGATCGCCGAGGAACGGAACAAATCTCTGAGAAGTTTAGTTTTCTCTGCCGAAACTAAAGACGTCGCAGTCGAGTTGCTTTCGAAAACGTTTTGTTTAATGCTTGACTGAGCGCCATTGGCTTCCCCTGGGGAAAAGCGTGTTGTTTTTGCGAAGAATAACACTAAAATACAATGTAATTATGCGGTTGACTAAATATTAAAAGAGCATGAATGGATTTTAATTACGTCACGTTTATGGTTTTAAGTATCCCACATGGAAGAAGCGGGTTTGAGAAATTAAGAGAAGAATATGCAGATTAAAATAGGTCATCCCACATGGATTAAATTGTAGGTTATGATGAAGACAGGTCAGTTTGAATCAGTATTTTTCATCCGGGAGCGTTGGGCTAGTCGTGACAGAGGGGAGCAGGAGTTGATGCTTTTGACCTTCTCACTTCCAGCCTGCATTCTCTTCTAATTTTCCCTCATTACGCATGCAGGGGAAATTTAGAAATATGCATTGTCTCGGGCGGGAAATTTCGAAACAATGCATATTTCTAAATATCCCTGCCATCAGGGAAAATTAGTGCTTTAAATGTGCCTCGGAGAACAAAAGAATCCGAGGCTGCCATGGTATAACATGATATGTATCTAATATAAATGACAAATATACGGCCATCTACAAAGTCGATGCAGTATGAATTAAGCCCGGTTACAATTCGAAAATAGAATTACATTGTATTTTGGTTCAGTAGATTGCGATTGAGAGTTACTTGTGACCTTCACCAAAGCTAGACACTGCACAGTGGTGTTTCATGCCGTGAACAGGAAACAGCGTGTATACGCAACAAACATGAATACAGGCCGCTTAGAATTTACCAATAATTATGAATGAAACATCTATCCTCAGAATCAACCGGTAAAAGGTGCTTTTGTTAATTTTGAGATTTCATAAAAGCAATAAAGGCATAGTTGACTAAGTGGGATAATCAAATGAGCTAATTTGGAATTGTAATAAACGACTGGAGAACACAGGGGTTTCATGGTGGTTTAGTGGCCGAAAGACGAAGAATTTGACGAGGCCGAAATTAAACAGAAGTTGAAGTTAGGTAGTAACCAACCATGTTCCAAAACTCAAAGGCGCCTAGACTTTCTCCAAGCCGTTTATCAGATACGTTGTTTTTTTACTTCGTCGCTCGCTGTCGCCCTCCAGTAAGTAGTTTACAAAGTATTCAACTTATGGCGCCATGAGTTTGAACTTTTCAAACACGCTTCGACGGCCACCGAGCTCGCCATGTTGATTGATACTCTGCTAGTTTGTGATTGATAGGTGTTAACACGCTGCAAACTCGTTAGCCAATGGGAATTTTGCGTTGTTCCAGCAACTAGTAATTATTTCCTGTGTGATGTATGCAGTCCCTCCTTTTCTTCTCCTCTCTCTCGTCCCCATTCTTCCTCTCGCTCCGCTCGAACGCCTGCCATATTTTCTGCTCGCTCCGCTCGCAAATTACTATCAATAGAGGGAAAAGGCAGTCTAGCAGTTTCGAGGCGCTTTTCATCGATGTCACCTCACTCGCCGCCTAAATTCGACAAGAAATTCAAATCGATTTCGCCTCTGCTTTCGGCACACAAATCCAGACATGTGTAAGCACTTCTCATCCACGTTTCAGGCCAAACGACGTGAAAACGGCCTGGAAAATAAATTCCGAATTCAAAATATTTCTCTCGGTATGTGATCTGCAGATTGATCACGTCGTTTGGCCTGAAACGTGGATGAGAAGTGCTTACACATGTCTGGATTTGTGTGCCGAAAGCAGAGGCGAAATTGTCCAATCGATGAAAAGCGCCTCGAGGCCTAAAACTGCTTTAGAAGTCCCCAAATCACCCCAAAACCACTCACACAACTTCATTAAAGGGATACCCGAGTGAAAAACACATTGGGGCTCAAAAGAATCTTCAACATGTTCTTTGTTCAGAAAATGTATTAAAATTTGATCAAAGGTTTTTAGTATTAAGAACGAGCACCTCAAAGTTGGCCCCACGAAGACATGGGCGCCGCCATCTTTGTTTGCATTTACGGAAGTGACGTCACTTCGTCCCACCAGCGTTCTACTCTCTCACTTATTAGGTGTTTTTAGGATGATAAACGCCTTAACTGTACCTCACATACATTGTAGTTCTTATACTTATTCAGAAGTCACTCGAGTCTTTTAAGCCATGTTGTTTTGCTGTTATTAAATGGCAGTTACGAGACCTTGTTGTTCGTCTGATAATTTCTCGCCTTCCCAATGCTTT
This sequence comes from Actinernus sp. WN-2022, assembly GCA_030867875.1. NCBI lineage: Eukaryota > Metazoa > Cnidaria > Anthozoa > Actiniaria > Actinernidae > Actinernus > Actinernus sp. WN-2022. The sequence continues at coordinate 136,895,225 of JAOWCC010000577.1, read as the reverse complement.
TCTTCCTCCTCCCAGTCTTCTGAACTTTTCTCATAATGTCGTCTTCATCATAATTCCGGTTTCTGTAAGAATTCCTCTGCAATCTCGATGAAAATATATCCACTTTAATTCCGAGCGTGTGAAAATCATACAAAGACAAGTAGCCGCGATACGCTGGTGGGACGAAGTGACGTCACTTCCGTAAATGCAAACAAAGATGGCGGCGCCCATGTCTTCGCGGGGCCAACTTTGAGGTGCTCGTTCTTAATACTAAAAACGTTTGATCAAATTTTAATACATTTTCTGAACAAAGAACATGTTGAAGATTCTTTTGAGCCCCAATGTGTTTTTCACTCGGGTATCCCTTTAAGTATCAATCTTTTATTATTGAAGATTTATTTGGTAGGAATCGGAAAAGAGAATTCACAAGGAGCAATTATATAAACTCTTACGAGATCGCTTATGAAACATACCACAGGTAACCCAAAAAGCGGGAAATATATGTCTAGTCTGGGCTGCCTGTGCTTTAAAGTGCCCCTACGATCAAATTTTGACATATCAAAGTTTTTGCATATTCATAAAGTAGAGTTCATATATTATTACCAGTTCAAATTGTTTTTCGATACAACGGACAGGAAGTCTTATTTTTTTAGCTCCGAATATTGAATCTACACGTCCGCCATTACTGGAAGCCGTGCCCTTTGTTCAGCTTTAAACAAAGGTTTATTCACCGGAAATGATGTCATACACTTAACGCTCGCCTGCAGAACACAACGCCTGGAGGCATATTTCTACTAAAAACGTCTTCACGTACATAAGAAGAAAGTTATATTTATCTTTGCGAGGTTGGCTACTTTTTTATGCACGCTATTTCGCGCCACGAGGTTGTCGTGTTAAGTGTATGACATCACTTCCGGTGAATAAACCTTTGTTTAAAGCTGAACAAAGGGCACGGCTTCCAGCAATGGCGGACAGGATTTTAGCGGTAAACTCTCCTAAAATTTGTGGTTTAAGGTGCCCATTTGGGAATATTTTTTACTATTTCGGATATTTCTAATACTGATTGACCTATAGACACAAAAGTGGCAAATCGAAATGGTAAATTTTCGTCGTAGTGGCACTTTAATCAGACATTCTAAAATCACGAGGATGTGGTTGTTTCATTTCAGTTTTCGCGGGAAACTGGGGGCGGCCGCGCGCCGACAAGAAATAGCAAATACGCATGCCGCGGTGTGCCCTAAGCCTACCCAGAACTATTCTCGTTTCCAGTGCCTCTTCAACTTAACTGAAAAATCGGACGCTCTGGTAAGAGATAAACCGGATGTCCTAGATTCTAGGACATTGAAACTGCGCATGCCAGTAGGAAATTTTACTTTCGTCCGTTACAGTGCAATTCAAAAATCACAAATTGAAATTATATTATGCAGTCGACTTTGTACAAACAAAAACAGAACGGAAATTCCAGAAAATAATACGTTTCGAATACTCGGGTTTACTTAAACGAAATCATGATATCGCTTTTTATAACACCAGAAGCTACTTCAGTCTTTCAATGTTCATATTTACACGTTTGCATCTATTCTTCTATCCGCCTTCAGTCGGTGCTCGCGGATATTGATTCAAAATATTGACACGGTTTCGGTTTCAAACCTCCGGCTGTCTTATTATTATTTGGCTGAACTGCACAGAAGACCTTCAAATTACCGTCCAATAAATCAACCTTAATTTATACTAAAGAAAGCTTTGATATTTACCCTCGAAGAAGGGAATTTATTTTCCTCGTTTAACATTGTTTACCGTCTCGTTTTTCTCGGCCAATGGCAATCGAGATCCAGGACAACCGTCGGGGTGCGTGAAGTTTTCAATTTTTGAACTTCGCGCAGCCGTTGTTCAACAGCCAATCACAATCTTGCTCCATTTGTGTCTTACCAGAGCCTCCGACTTTTTATTTAAGTCGAGGAGGCACGGGGAAACAGGATAAAAACTGAACACAATTTCGTCAATTTCAGATATCACAAGTACAGTACAAAAATATTAATAATTCATAAGAGTGCTAACCAATCTAAACCCGATACAATTTTTTAGTGAGCTCTATTGCCCTTAACCAAAACGAGTACAGTAGGAGACTTGGTACTAGTTTGTCTCGCGGGGCCTGGACAACTCGTTTGGGTTGACATGCCTTTTTTCGCATCAAACATGCTTCTTTAGCTGAAGAGGACATTCCTGGTGTAAGTTTGCCTCGGAAAACTCCAGAGGAACGCAGCAATTTACCGGCTTTGGCACGATTCTCGTCGCCATGTTGTTTCGATACGATGACAACAGACAGATCCGGTCTTCCCAAACGCGTTGCCCAGGCCCCGCGCGACAAGCTACAACCCTTACCATTTAAGTCGGCTATTTTTAACACAACCTCCCTCCCCCATTTCAATGTTGTTTTTCGAGCAGACTGAAATGTTGCCTTTCTATCCCAACATTGTGAAGGGGGAGGGCGGACAAGCGAAGTCATAAAAAATGCCCGCGATGTGTCGGAGTAGTTCGTTCAGTGTTCTGAATAGCCTTATTTTGTCGGGCGGTCCGTACTTAAATGGCGAAGGTTGAAAGATCTCGACAACACTTTCCCGATCCCATGCAATCGGTTTTTCTAAAACATGGTGCTACAATGGCAAACTCGTGGATGTAGTTTATGGTCGTCATATAGCTAACGAGGGCCATCAATGGTAAATAACAACCAACTTGTGACCTGGTGACGTTTGAGCCGCCTGGCATTAGAAATGAGGGAAATACGCGCATGTAACTTAATCGTCACGACACCACCTAAGTCTATAATTAAGCAACAGTCCGCGCAAGAGGTAGGCACAATTCTTTTGTTCAGATGCAATTTTCTTTCCCACTTTAGTATTTTCTGTTTTTCATACTGACAACTCCACTGAAATGCATTTTAAAGGTAGAGTTCTTTTGTGTGAACATTTTGACCAATCAGAAGAGTGCAAAACAATAACCAAGGAAACGTTCAATTTAAAAATGTTCCCCATATTGAAAGTTATGAGAGTTTTCACTAGATGCAATTCAAATCTGTTTAAAAAATGAGAAAAAATGTTCTTCAATTTTAGATAGATTTTAATGTCTAAGCCAATGAGGTGGAAGATTAAAATAATACCACAATTAGCACCTTTTTACATTCCATGCATAACATGCCTACCTCTTGCGCGGACCATTACTTAATTGCATAAACGTTAACAAATAAAAACAAAATCTCCTGACCCATGACCGCGTAAGAAAAAGCCTGGGGCGATTCTGGATCTTACGTCATCTAATTCTAATTCATTCGACCTTGCAATAAGTCTAAAAATAACTGTTTTCTTTACTAACAACTATCGATGGGGGAGGGAGGTGTTAAAAATAGCCGGAAATTGCTGAAGCGGTCCGACTTTAATGGCAGGGGTAAAAGAACCTAGCGAAATATGAACGTTTCTTCGTAAGCCCAACCACATGATCCAAATAACATCCATTTAGCATACCTAGTTCATCTAATTTTGTATTGTTTTTCAGGAAAACATCCATTTCTGGAAATACAAATAATTCCACTCACATCTTTAGAGAAACCTGCCGGCCCTTACAAAACAATTTTCAGCTTAAACTGGTAAGCCCTTCAAGTCTCCTAAACTAAACCGTAGGACCTCGATGTCATCCACTATGTTGAACTGTACTCATTTTATTGTGTTGACGCTTTACTACGGAATTGCTTTACAACCGGATTTGATTTCAATTCCCATGTTACCGTACTTTAAGAGCTTTTAAAAGCAATTAATCAGAAGTCGCCAAAGAAAGGGAAAAGAATATTCAACTCGCGTGCTACAAAACGCTCTCCCGTCCAGTTTCTGCATGGTACATCCAACAATATGTGAAATTCTTTCCTTGTTTATTGCCACTGTAAATTCGTTTACAAGTTTAATGCTAAATGCTGACTGAGAAGTGAGGAATGGACGGCTACTCCTCGGGGATGTGGAGACATCTCTTTCGGCTTGCTACCGCTAGAAAAGAGAAGAAATCGTAAATGAAATATTCGTAACAATGCGTTTGCTTAAAACCAATCCCATACATACGAATTTAAGGTTTTACCTATGTCATGCATTTGCACGAGACTCAGCTTCTCACATGTGGAATTAGATCTGCTGGTAAACTCAATCTGGATCTTACTACTACCTATATAAGGACATAAAACATTTCCGAAACGGATTGTGTAGCATTAGGTATTTTTGTTAACAGTGTTCAGAACCCTTTTTTCTGAAATCCTGAAACGTGATTTATTCTATTCCCGTAGTTTTTGTTTGCGAAACGTACGAGAAATGGCTTCTTTTCCTCATGGAGTAAGAACTATTTTATCAAAGAGTGCGGAAGGTCCGGCGGGGATTCGAATCACACCTGTTGTTATTTCGAGAAAGTAGGGGATTGTCTCCCAACAGCCAGGTATTCTGAGGTACTAGCAGTCCGTATCACAAAAAAATAACCTTGTGAAGCGAATTTGCGCTATATAAATTTCTGTAACTTGGTGTTTGTTTTGGAGTTATATCACATTGCAGATTATAAAATAGTTTCGATAGTACGCGCGCTCTGATTGGCTGTAAGCCGTGTTTCTATAACTCTATAGAAACATAGACAGTTGAGCGCGCGCTTGAGCTAGTTGTGAGAATTTACGTTTTGGTTATCAAATTAAGCGAGCGTTTCCGTGCTTATATACGTTTATTTTATAAAGGAAATAGAAAACATTTTCCCATTGTTTCTATAGAGTTATAGAAACACTTGTGGAAGTTTGGAAGAACTCGAAATAGCTGTGGAAACACTCGCAATTCGGGCTCGTGTTCCCACTACGATTTCTCGTTCTCCCAAACTCCCACTCGTGTTTCTATAACTCTATAGAAACACGGGAAATGTTTTCTATTTCTTAAATGAAAACAAAGCATTACGGTAAGAGCAGTTTCACATGACTGTCGGTTTTGTGTTTACTAAGCTGGCATGAATATGAGTGGAATGGTTTGGAAACCCGGCTAACAAAGGCGCTGCGATTTATGTTGGAAGGGGGCAAGACAAAAGATTGTGCACGATCATTAAGTTCATTAGCGTTCCCTGAACGACTGAACTCACACGTTTCTATTGTGGCTGATTGATTAGCATGTTGGAATTTCTATTGTGTTTTGTGCACGGTAGTGGTCGATAAAAGCTAACAAAGAAGGTGCCTGAGTTTCCTAACCATTCCACTCTATTAACTATGGAATATGCTACAAATAACTACAAATTAATCATTTCTGTCTTGGAATGTCATATATACTACAGCAATTACCTTGTTCCCGAAAGATCTTGAGGATGGAGTCTTGGGCGGGGCACATGTTGGTCACGTGATGGATGACGGCGTGATCAAAGGCGAAAGCTTTGAAAATGTCCAGCACTGGGCCGCTGCAGCCAGGCAGTCCACAAAGCGCTATAGACGACATTAATAGGCAATGTTAATGGTAATACACAGACCTACATTTGGTGAATTTTTTTATTTTTTTTTGCTAATCCACAAAATTAAAAATTGGGGAAGCGATCATGTATAATTTAGAACTGGAATGGGACAGTGAGAAAGGAGGAGGAGGAGGATAAAGAGGAGAGTGAAATCTCATTTTTTCTTTGGATGTGCATCATTCTATTAATGATTAAAGGGTGAAGGCTAAAAAGTCTACCGGCTCCCTAGTGTTCGTCGACCGTTGTTGCTCAAAGCATAAGGACGTATTCTCTGCATTTTAAAGGAAACCCTTGCTGTTGGAACAAGTTGCTGTTAAGTCGAAAATATGTTGAAAACATTGGGAAATTTATTATAGTTTTTGAAAAAAGTGGATGTGATGACGTTTTTTGGCGGTCCCTATTGTTACAAGACAAAAGCTTATTGTTTTTAACAATAGTGACCGCCGTGAAACGTAATCAGATCCAAGATGGCGGCGCCCATGCCCAATTTTTTCAAACTAAAAGATATTTTCTGTCAACCAAGACCATATTGCCAACAATTTAACGGCAACTTGTTCCAACAGCCAGGGATTCCTTTAACAGTTCTGCCATTCACATATGCAATGTATGGAAAACAACATCCTTGCCATGCGAAAGAGCATACCAACATTGGTGATCCTGAACTATTATTATAGCATAAAAGGCTGTAAAGTTAGTGATTTGAAATATGAGAAAAGACATGTAGGCCTTTTCCAGCCTCGCTTTCATGTCAATAACTCAACAGCAATTAGCCCACTTCCGCGATATGCTTTACTTGTCACGCACAAAGATTTCAATACGAGGCTCCGTGCTGAATTATATTTATTTTCTCTGTGAAAACGTTTCTTTCAAACTGTGGTACGATCTTTCATGTGGTAGCAATAGGTTCTCTGTAACATTATCTTCCAAGTTATGCAAATTAGGTGGCGGCATTATGAATAAGGTCTATTGTGACGTAGACGTATCGTTTTCTGAAACAATCAAACAAGTTACCTGTTCGCGATCATAATATTTCTTGATTGCAGGGCAGCTGTGGTGCATCATTTTCTTTCAAGTCGGCAGATGATAGTCAGGGCCACAAACAAAACGACTGTGGAAAAGCGTATTAGTAAGGATATGTAATCTTGGTAGGGAGGGGGAGAGGTGGGGGGCAATGGTAATAGGAGAAAGTCACAGTTAAAAACTTGTGCCGATTACATAGATATTATAGCATTTGCTAAATGTGGGTGGGTTAGATTCTTTGTAATGTACTTTGTAAATTGAAATAAAAGTGAAAGTGAAGTAGAAGGTAGAATCTGGCATTTGACAAAGCTGGTGATTTGATGTTGTGAAATGCCATTAGGTTTCACTTGCACAGTATGTACCGGGTACTCCATTCAGTGTATATAATTATCATATTATTATCATATCATTAATAATTCATAAGGGTACTAGCCAATCCAGACCCAGCATTTGGGTCACGTGGATACATTCTAAACCCCATACAAAATTCTAGTTAGCCTATTGGTATTCTGTATCAAATGATACAGAGTACTAACTATAAGCCAACTAGAATCCTGTATGGAATGCTACAGGATACTAACATGCTAGCATTAGTTAGCATGAGGAGGTCTCACGACCAATCACTGACTTCCCCTATCCCGGGATGGGTGAAATGACAAAGTTCATCTGCTCAGTCTTATTGCGTACACACCACTTCTTCCATGTGGGACCTACCTTTCTGCACGCTATGCTCTGCTCTCTTATTGCATACACACTGTCTCTTCAATGTGGGACATGTTTTTATGAGAAACTAATTCATCCCACATCGATAGCAAGGTGGGAGAAATCAAAGTTTAAAATTTTATGGTGCATATCATAAGTACATTACAACATTTGGTCAATTATCACTTAATACTCCAGTTTCGTATTCGAAAATGACCGCTGAATGCAATGACTACAGACACATGTACTCAGGCTTAGCCTCATTCTGAAGTTAAACATTCATAAATACCAGCGAGAAGGTGGGCTATTCACAACTCTGCGTATTGTTGTAGTTTCGCATTTTGCACCTTCTCCCTGGTATTTAAGAATGTTTAACTTCAAAATGAGGCTAAGCCTGAGTACATGCGTCGATCTGTAGTCATTGCATTCAGCGGTCATTTTCTTATACGCAACTGGACTATTCACTAATAAAACATTAACATTGCTTATTCTTACAGTTCTGCCGGAACGTGTAATTGCTGTACGATTAACATGTTGTTGTTTCCTCATCCTCTGACTCCTCACTAGTAGAACCCTCTGTCTCACTTTCATCACTAATAAATAGAGATTATTAAATGTTATATTGTGTTCAAAAACTCATGAATAATTAATGAGCATTTTGTCCAATCAGATGAAGCAAATCAGTCACGTGCATGCTCCTTTATACCTGATAAAATCTCATCATTCTAAAAGGCCCGCGGAGGGATTTGAATTTTGTCCCAGGGGTTAACGGGGTTAATGATTGAGACAATGGAATTTCTATTGATGTTTCAGCTTTCTCATTGAATTGCTAATTAGGATGAACGTTTTATATAAAGAATACTAATGAACATGAAATTTTATATAAAGTTTCATCCTAATTAAGAATTCACTGATAAAGACCCAAAAATAGCAAAAAGTACACGGAACATAAGGTACCTAGATAATAAATTTTGCACTAAATTATCAGCAGACTACCGAGAAACACAGATAATATTTTTAAAATGAAGTTATCCAACTACCATTACTTGTTTACCGAGCCACTGTTTAGTTCCAATTATGAAACCAAACTCAAAGCCGTAAAATAATAAAAACGTGCATTAAACTTACATATTTTGTGCCGGAGTCAAAAATTTAGAGTCTGCCATCATGTCAGTCACATCGCTTTCCAAGTCTTGAACTTTATCGAGGTAAGCCACGACACCAAATCCTTCAAGTGCATTGCGAAACGCCGCTTCAAACAACACGGTATGGTAATTTCTTCATGTCATTCCCTTGAGATGTTCCGCGTAATTGCAGGCGGTGATTACTCGAATATTTTGCATTGCGTTGTGAATACAAAGGTTCAATGGTTCATTAAGTAACTATTCCCTTGAGATGTGCGTCTTTCTTTCATTGCATTCTTAAAGCGTTTTTGAAGCCGTTTAAAACACTCACAGCACGTGTTTTATCAAGTCTAAAAATTCTCGGGCTTTGCCCTCGAATTTTTAAACTTGATAAAACACTGCTGTTCGTGTTTTAAACAGTACGTAACAATACACGACTTTCATAATGGCCGTCTCCTAATTTGCATATGTGATTTCCCGTTTCGGTAGTTTATCCACATGTATAGAAAATATGAACATTGCCATGTCAAAGAGCATGTCGACATCAGTGAAATTATAAAGCAATGAAGTTACAGCCAGTTGAAATTAGAGAGATTTGTATGAGAAAAACGACGGAGGCCTTTATAGCCTCGCTTTCATATTTTTCTGCATTACAAATGCTCATAGCTCAACAGCAATTTTCCACATTCCTCTAAAACTCAAAATAATTACTAGTTTTAATGTGACAATCTTTCATGTAGTAGCATTAGTTTTCCCCTACATATTTATCTTCCAAATTAGGAGGCAGCCATTATGAAAGTCGTGTATAGTTTCTCTGTAACATTATCTTCCAATTTATGCAAATTAGGTGGCGGCCATTATGAATATAATAATAAGGTCTATTGTATCGTTTTCTGAAACAGTCGAATAAGTTACCTGTTCGCGATCATAATATTTCTTGATTGCAGGGCTGTTTCAATTGGCATTGCAAGGCAGCTGTGGTGCATCATTTTCTTTCAAGTCGGCAGATGATAGTCAGGGCCACAAACAAAACGACTGTGGAAAAGCGTATTAGTAAGAATATGTAATCTTGGTAGGGTGGGGGGCAATGGTAATAGGAGAAAGTCACAGTTAAAAACTTGTGCCGATTACATAGAAGGTAGAATCTGGCATTTGACAAAGCTGGTGATTTGATGTTGTGAAATCATATTAGTATGTACCGGTAATCCATTCGGTGTATATACTTATACTATTCATTAATAATTCATAAGGGTACTAGCCAATCCAGACCCAGCATTTGGGTCACGTGGATACATTCTTAACCCCATACAAAATTCTAGTTAGCCTATTGGTATTCTGTATCAAATGATACAGAGTACTAACTATAAGCCAACTAGAATCCTGTATGCTTGCGTTAGTTAGCATGAGGAGGTCTCACAACCGATCACTGACTTCCCCTATCCCGGGATGGGTGAAATGACAAAGTTCATCTGCTCAGTCTTATTGCGTACACACCACTTCTTCCATGTGGGACCTACCTTTCTGCATGCTATGCTCTGCTCTCTTATTGCATACACACTGTCTCTTCAATGTGGGACATGTTTTTATGAGAAACGAATTCATCCCACATCGATAGCAAGGTGAGAGAAATCAAAGTTTAAAATTTTATGGTGTATAGCATAAGTACATTACAACATTTGTGGCAATGTTGTATCGGATATACAGCGGATCGCCATTGTATATCCAATACAACATTGCCACTCATATTGTAAATAGTACATACAAGAACAATAAAATCAGTTGGTCAATTATCACTTAATTCACTAATAAAACATTAAAGGAGCAGTGTCACGATTCTGATTGGTTGTTATAGACAATGGCAAAATCACGCTATGTCATGCGCCGCTGCAAATTTCCCTTTCGATTGAAATCAATAAAATGCTCCTTTATAAAAATATAACATCAAACCTAACCATATAATACTGAAGTATAGTTTTAAAGCAATTTCGGCTCGATATATCGTGCAAATACACCGATGCAAGCGGATTACTCACGGACTTCTACTTCTGTCACATCTTTTGATTTTTTGTCCACCTGACACATTTTCAAAACTTTGGACATAAATACTAATCGTGACACTGCTCCTTTAACATTGCTTATTCTTACAGTTCTGCCGGAACGTGTAATTGCTGTACGATTAACATGTTGTTGTTTCCTCATCCTCTGACTCCTCACTAGTAGAACCCTCTGTCTCACTTTCATCACTAATAAATAGAGATTATTACATGTTAAGAGCTTGATATCATTTTTATTCACGAGCATATCGCGAACGAGCGAGTACGTGAGCTGTTTATTATACATCTAAAGTGAATACAATAACACAAAATAAAGCATAACAAAATAAAATTTCTAAAAGCAATAGTACAGTGAAGTGATATCACTTCACTGATATGGTTTTTATTCACAGCTTTATCACACGGATATCAACCCCAAATGTGTAATAATACCAATTATCATCTCCTCATCTTCACTTTCAATGACATCTACCCTGACAGGCACGTCAGCAGCCAGATGTACAACAATTGCGGTTGAAGACTTACTATCTAGGAGTTCCTCAGTGGCATCTCAATATAAAACTCTGATAGTTTGGAATCTCTTCCATGGTTAAAATGCCATGATATTTCTGCAGCCAGCTGTGTACAACAACAACAATTTATTTACTAAAGACTAAAAGTTAATAAAAGTTAATACAATTAAATAAGAAGAAATATAAATATTAACCCTTTCCCTACTGGACATGTTTGGCTCAGTTGGTGAAATCCTGAGTGCTAACTCAACCCGCCCCCCTCAGTTCAAGTTTGGCTAGCCCGGGGCAGTTAAATACTGCTGCCTTTTTAAGCTGAGGACTAACTTTTCCCACAATGCCATTTGGGAGAATTCTGTGCACTCATTGACGATAGGTATGGCTTCCAATGAAATGTGCTCTAATTTTGGACAAAAAAGCCACCGCAAGAGAGCTATCTAGAGGACATCATCAAGTCTGAGGACGGCTGAAAAGTACTTGGTTTGTTTTTAGTAGGCCTTGTGAGGGGATTTCACAGGGTTTTTCCATTGTGTTTCTGCTTTGAGATACATGAAAACATTCTTCAATGAAATCCTTGAAATTCTGCAGTTGGTGATCGTTTCCCCCTGCTCAACCTATACACACTATGCATAACTCGTGCAGTCACAACACGAAAAAGAGGCTGGTAGGTCCGCTAGAATGTTGAAGTTCAACATGATTGTTTAGTTGAAAAATGTTGCTAATCTGTCCTCATTTATCCTTTATTTTTCTTTATAGTATACAACCAGCCAGGCGCATAGCAAATTAACGGCATTGTTTCACTGAACATTCGTTCAGTGCATTTCACAGTCTCCCCGGGCGCTTCAATTTCAACATTCCAAGGACCTACTGGCCTCGTTGACATGCTAGTTACCAGGACTTATGCATAGGGTCTATTAGGATGTGTTTTTGTCACTTTAAAGCAACGGCTTGAGTCCAAATCACCGCTCTTGGTTGTTAAGGGGTAAAAGACTTCTAAAAAAAACCTACAGGAGTCCCAGAGGGGGGACCCCTTGTGAATTTGTTGTTGATTACCCAGCATGCAATTGGAGGTGGGAACAGGTAAATGTGGTTGAGTGAAATGCAGTGTAAATATCGGCGTGGTTCACAGTCATTTGGTGCATTTTGTGCAAACAAACCTGCTGGTTGGAAAGATTAAACAAGGTACTGTAACGACTGAGTGGTGATTTTGTATTTGCTTTTGAATTCAAGTGCGAATGGGAAAGGTTTTTGAGCCGATTTTCAGCTCCTCAAAATTCATGAAAATCGAAGAAATGAACAACGATCTCCAAAACAAATGAGTTTTTCTCCAAAGTGGGAGAGTCAAGCGATCCCCGTTATAGCTGTGGCTTCGAAGTCATGCATCCCTCGAAATAATATCACAACATCGTATTTCCAGCATGTCTAGGTTTGATGCAATAATTATTTTTTCTCCAGGTACATGCTTCCTGAAATAACCATATAGGGTTAAGGAATCAGGAAGCCAGATTTAAAGGAAGAAATATAAAATACATGGTCAATGTACATGCATTGCTAGACAGGAATGCATTGAAATTGATTTGATAAAGATAAGTGTATTATTCTGTAGGTTAAATAAAAGTCAAGGCCTGAGTTCAAGGTGACAACAAAATGTTCGAAAAATTCCACGTTTCTGAGTTTTATAGTTATAAATGTGACCAAGGTCAACTGAACTACGACAGAGCCTAATGTTATAAACAGTGCCTTTCAAATGTAGTGGAAAGAAAAATGTTACTGATATTAAAATGGTACCGGTAATGGTATTTTGTTTAGTAGACTGTGAGCACACATTTTTTTGCCCCCTCCTCTCCCATATGATGAAACTTTTTTAACCCCTCTCTCCCTCATGATAAAACCTTTTTGACCCCACACCACCCCTCCCAAAAAAAATAAAAAACAGGTGTTGAAACTTTTCCAGTCCTCCCCCTCTCCACGCATATATAATGACCACTCGCTTACATTTGAGATCTTGTGGGTAAATGTTCAAAACGGACGAAATTCACATGAATCACCCTTTTTTGTTTTCAAAGGAAAACAAACAATTTTAACGTTTTTTAACCTCAAAATACAGGGGTCGCCTGAATTTCAGCCGTCTCCTCTGGTTCGTTCCTCCCGAGAGAGACGTCTCAATAATGCCGTCCAGTGACGTCACTACCAGAAAACCTGGTAGTGATCTTTGATTGGTTCATATTCTATAATTTCGCATAATTATCATAATTATCAGCCGAGAAGACGGTATGATTCACTTTGGACTCGCGATTGTTCAGTGGAGAGATTGTCTTTGGCAAAGACCTTGAATTCGTAAGGAAAACATCTGGTGAGGAAATGGATTGAAAGTGTCCTGCACAATAACCGGCCGACTGTCCTGTACACATGTACATTTTATCGCGTCGCGTCCGCGGGCCGGGTTGTTGGTAATCGATTATTTGTTCACACTCCCAATGGTAAAGAATGGCGCTACTCTCTTCAAGGAACTGTTCTTTCCCGCAAGAGTCTTCGTATTTCTTCGAAAATTCTCCATTATCTTCTCACGTTTTTCTACTTTTCTGTTGCATCATTTACATAGGTAATATCTCGTAGCTGTGTCGATTCGAACGGCAGATCGCGAGACATGTACAAAGATCAACTGTACTTTGCCTCCAAATATAATATAACGATTTGTTGCTTCGAAAAGGTTTTCACAACATAAGAGGCACTTGAGAAGCAAATGGGATGGAGATATATATAGGTAAGGCTTTTATTTTGGCCGGCATGATATCACATAATTTCTCAAGGAGAGCGATGGCTTTGTTTTTGTGACCCACAAACTCTTTCTACCGCCGTGACAGTTTTATTTGCATAAATTAAATTGTTAATCCGCTTTGACATCACTGGACGGCATTATCGGCTATTGGATTCAGACGTCTCTCTCGGGAGGAACGAACCAGAGGAGATGGCTGAAATTCAGGCCAGCACAGGGGCTGATGCTGAAGTGTATAAACTATTCACTGAGGCTAAGTTAAGTTTAGTTGAATTTGGTTTCTGTTGCAAAACTTCTGCTTCAAATCACAGGCCATCATTTGAGCACCTTTAAAGTGCATATGAGCCCATTTTTTTATCATTAAAATCTATTCTCCATCAAGTAAATAATTGAATTCTAAAATATTTCTTAATTTGAGTGTCGCGTCTATGAGTTATAGAGGTTTCTATTTCCAAAATACAAATTATGTGATGACATGTGAGGACTTATTTATTATACAAAAGTGTGCTGGCAGAAATATACATATTTTTCAAAACATACATGTAATATTTGGGCCTTATATCAGTAATTTTACTATTAAAATACTTTGTATAAATCAGAAATAGTTTCATTCACAAGGAGAAAGAAGTGACCTTTTGTTGGCCTCACATGTCGTCACATAATTAGCATATTGGAAATAGAAACCTAACTCATAGACGCCACACTCAAATTTAAAAAATAAAAATAAAAGTTCAACTATTTACTTGAAGAAGAATCGATTTTAAAAATAAAAAAAATTGGCCTCATATGCGTATTACGTATTCCTTCAAATCATTCTCACTGGAGTTGATAAACTTGTGCTCTAAATCAAAATAGGAATAGGAAACATAGCAGCTGTAGAAATGCCCACCACCCGGTTAGGTCAGTGGTTAAGCTCTGGTCTGTTGTCTGGGAGGTCGCAGGTTCAAACCCCGGTCGGACCAACACTCAGTGTCTTAAAATAACTGAGTATAAGGAGCTGTCTTTGTGAAACAATTTCGTTCTCGAATTGCAAATGATTAGACCTTCACGTCTTCTCAGATATGGAACTAAAATCACCAGACTGTCACGAGTTACCGACGTAAATGAAGTTGCTTTACTATAACTGCGTAGTCACATTTAAATAGTTTATACACATGTACAGAAAACATGAACATTGCCATGTGAAAGAGCATGTCGACATTAGTGATGTTGTGATATTAGTATAGACCTTATTCATAACTGTGTATTCCCGTTTCAATAGTTTATACACATGTACAGAAAACATGAACATTGTCATGTGAAAGAGCATGTTGATATTAATGATCTTGTGATATTAGTATAGACCTTATTCATAACTGCGTATTCTCGTTTCAATAGTTTATACACATGTACAGAAAACATGAACATTGCCATGTAAAGAGCATGTCGATATTAGTGATGTTGTGATATTAGTATAGACCTTATTCCTAACTGTGCATTCCTGTTTCAATAGTTTATACACATGTACAGAAAACATGAACATTGTCATGTGAAAGAGCATGTCAGCATTAGTGAAGTTTCAGTGCTGTAGTTTGAAAAGCAATGAAGCTACATCTATTTCAAATTAGAGAGATTTGCATGAGAAAATCAACGGCAGCCTTTCTAGCCTCGCTTTCATGCATTTGAAATACGTATAACTCAACAGCAATTCTCCATTGTAGGTAGGTAGTGTAGGTAGTATACATGGGACATAAAACATTTCCGAAACGGATCTTTTATGATTGTAGCATTAGGTATTTTTGTTAACAGTGAGAACCCTTTTTCTGAAATCATGAAACGTGATTTATTCTATTCCAGTAGTTTTTGTTTGCAAAACGTACGAGAAATGGCTTCTTTTCCTCATGGAATAAGAACTTTTATCAAAGAGTGCGGAAGGTCCGGCGGGGATTCGAATCACACCTGTTGTTATTTCGAGAGAGTAGGGGATTGTCTCCCGACAGCCAGGTATTCTGAGATACTAGCAGTCCGTATCACAAAAAAATAACCTTGTGAAGCGAATTTGCACTATATAAATTTCTGTAACTTATTCCATACCCCCCTCCAGCATTGTCTGGTGTTTGTTTTGGAGTTACATGTATATCACATTGCAGAATGAAAACAAAGCATTCCAAATTACGGTTAGAGCAGTTTCACATGACTGTCGGTTTTGTGTTTACTAAGCTGGCATGAATATGAATATGAGTGGAATGGTTAGGAAACCCGGCAAACTTCAAAAGGGCTAACAAAGGCGCTTCGATTTATGTTGGAAGGGGGCAAGACAAAAGATTGTGCACGATCATAGTTCATTAGCGTTCCCTGAACGACTGAACTCGCACGTTTCTATTGGCTGATTGATTAACATGTTGGAATTTCTATTGTGTTTTGTGCACGGTAGTGGTCGAAAAAAGCTAACAAAGAAGGTCCCTGAGTTTCCTAACCATTCCACTCTATTAACTATGGAATATGGTAGGATTTGTATTTTGGAATGCGTTATTTTCGCTTTGCAGTGTTCTCGTTATCTAAGTGGGCGCGGTTACAGTAGTCACATGCACTGTAATGGTTTTCCTCAAATCCGTTTTCGAATCATACCGTAACTACAAATAAATCATTTCTGTCTTGGAATGTCATATATACTACAGCAATTACCTTGTTCCCGAAAGATCTTGAGAATGGAGTCTTCGGCGGGGCACATGTTGGTCACGTGATGGATGACGGCGTGATCAAAGGCGAAAGCTTTGAAATTGTCCAGCACTGGACCGCTGCAGCCAGGCCTTACCAGGCAGTCCACAAAGCGCTATAGACGACATTAATAGGCAATGTTACATACAGACCTACATTTGGTGAAAATTGTTTTGTTTTTTGTTTTTTGTTGGAAATTACGTATCCACAAAATTAGAACTTGGGGAAGCGATCATGTATAATTTAGAACAACTGGAATGGGACAGTGAGAAAGGAGGAGGAGGATAAAGAGGAGAGTGAAATCTCATTTTTTCTTTGGATCTATTAATGATTAAAGGGTGAAGGCTAAAAAGTCGACCCTCCCTAGTGTTCGTCGACCGTTGTTGCTCAAAGCAGTTTGGGTTAGGACAACATTCATAAGGACGTATTCTCTGTATTTTAAAGGAAACCCTTGCTGTTGAAACAAGTTGCTGTTAAATTGTTGCCAATATGGTCTAAGTGAACGGTAAATATTCAGAAGAGTGGAGAGAGGGACAAAATGCCTTAAAGTGCTCCTATGATCAAATTTTGACATATCAATTTTTTCTCATATTCATAAAGTAGAGTTGCTATTATATTATTACCAGTTCAAACCGTTTTCCGGTACGACGACGGAAAGTCTTTTTTTTTTTACTCCGAATCTTGAATTTTACGGCCGTCATTTTTTAGCGTACGTGACGTCATACACTTAAGGTTATCGTATACCTTCAGGGTACTGTTCCGGATAAATTTAAGTAGCGTCTCGAATATTCTTCGTATTTAGATAAATTCTACCTCATTTTAAAGCTTATAAAAGTGACTACAACGATATACCTAAGGTTTGTAATTTTGATAAAAGTGAATTTGAACCCACGACCACCCGCACTCAACTGAGACCGTGCTCTGCCAACTGAGCTAACCAGTGAGGCGTTCATGCTTAATGCTTAACTGGAAGGACCGAAAAATGATTTGATTTACTTTCTTACGTTCGCGTTGTCTTTAAAACGTACAATTTGGGGTTTTCACGTTGTGTTTTTGCAGAGAACGGTGAAAATGTAGGCAACTGCGTGCATATTCACGTGCAGTTATTGTTTTTGCAATTAAGGCTATTGTTTTATGTTGTCGTCCTTATGTCCCATCGTTTACGCGTGTACATGTCGTGACTGTCGGTGCTACACGTTCCCAACCTCGTTCCCAGGGGTCTTTACATGTATGTGCCTAATCCTTTCGATGCCATCTTGGATTAGGTGCGTAAAGACCCCTGGGAACGAGGTTGAACTGTTCCTTTGTATGTACACAGGAAGCCCAAGCTTGATTTGTGTAGTCACGTAGTCATAATTATAAGGCTATGTATGGGATTTTGCGATTGTGAACTATCTCAGTAAATATTTTAATAAAGTAAACATAACTTGCCTGAACAGTAGTTGATGTCATTATTACTCTTTGGTCAGTGGCAATTGAAAGCAATTTCGATGAATTTTAGAGGGAAAGAGTGGGGTTAAAATTCGTCGAAATTGCTTGAAATTGCCACCAAAGAGCAATAATGACGTCAACTACTGTTCAGGCAAGTTATATTTACTTTACTGAAATATTTGCCGAGATACATGTATCTAACAATCGCAAATCCCATACAAAGCCTTATAATTTTGAACACACAAATCAAGCTTCCTGTGGTATGCACTTGTGCCGAATTTTGTCCCTGTTACATGTACTCGTGTGTACATGTATAGTGATTATGACTACTAATATATCAAACATTGATTTACCTTTGTGATTGGGCTCATGGTATCTGTCAATCAGGAATTTGGAATTGATAAAAAAACTGTGGCTCTCTGTTGTCAGACTGTAACTGTGTAGTCCACAAGCAAAGTCATACTGACAATACTCTCTGGAGCTATAAAAAAAAACAATCTCTGCATCAATAAAACTTTCAACCGCTAATAAACTTTAACTCCAACTTTTATTTCAACACACACACAGAGAAATGCCGGCCGTCTGAATTAACTTACTTCAAGAATGATAAGGCCAGTCTACATTGATAGGGTATAAAATACAGTAATAAACTTTTGATTGCACAGGATCACAGAACGCTGTTATAAGTGAGGCACAGTTTTGACGGATCTCTTGTGGTAGAGATGCTTGTATTGGACATCACTCATGGAGCTAATAAAACATATTAAACTGCAGGGCCAATACTATATCAAATATATGCAGGGTCGATTTAATTGAGGTCAATATTTTGACTAGAGAATCTAGTCTTCCACAGTACCAAGCTGTTGTAATGAGGTTGTAAAAAAAATACAATTCAGCAATACCGGAATCGTGCGGATTTCATCAGCAAATTGTCCCGACCACACTAGTAATGGCGGATGTTTAGATTCAATACTCAGAGTTACAAAAAATGTAGGACTTCCCGTCCTCGTATGGAAAAACAGTTTGCACTCAGGTAATAATATACTTCAATAATTTACTTTAAGGCGTAAGGTTGGTATATGTGCGTTGTGCTCACCTTTGGTGAATCGTGTTCTGAGAATGATGAGCACAGTATCTGGAGATTCCATCTGAAGCAAAATTTACTTGAAATCCATAACATATTTCTAAGGAAACAAACAAGACAATGACACGATTGCACAAAGTACAAACATATTGATCTTGGCCGTTTTTGGAAATGCAATTACATTTTTGTAGCATAGGGCCCCTCAGGGCAACTCGTGGATGGTCAGTGAGCTGTTTTTGCATAATATACTAAACATCACGTGACCAACAACATCATGGTTACGTCATCACCACTAAGTGAATCGTGGGGAAACAATGGGCTGTTATCGCAGTTTGGCCATCTTGGATAAAACAATAGTTTTGGCCCCGGTAGCCTCGCACTGGTTGGTTTCAGAACGAGTTTATAAATTACCACGCATCCACCCACATAAGTGATTTCTGGATAGGACTTATAGGCACTTTTTTAAATGAGCTTCTAGATCGCCTGACTTATTAGCAACCTGCTAATAATTCTTAAGCACTCCATGCTTGGTTTAAACGTTGCTTCAAACTGTCAAATGCTCTTTCTGCAAGATTCCGCCGAGTTCATTGACAACAATCAGTTCGGATTTTCGATCTACAACCTAACCCCAATAACTCGTTCTGCACATGCGTGCATCCACGAGTTAAAAATGTCAAAAAAAGCTAGTGGTGATTTAAGTACATGCCTATATCTCCCTCATATCTAATGCCGGACAGTTCAAACTTGGACAGGCAAAGTATTGGGTCCCCACAAATCACTTAGTGGTGATGACGTAACGATGACATCATTGGTCACGTGATTTTAAGTACATGCCCATGTGTCCCTCATTTCTAATGCCAGCTGGCTCAAACCTAGACAGACATGGTACTGGGTTGCTATCAATCAGTAAGTGGTGATGACGTAACGATGACGTCATTGGTCACGTGATTTTTAGTATAATTTATACCAAAATAGCTCACTGACCATCCACAAGTTTTTTTTTTTATTAATACAGGATCCTACTGAAATCACATTTCTAACATGGGCACCCTGTATAATTAACAATTATTCACCAAAGGCGAAGTTGAATATTCACCAATATCGACTGAGCCTGAAGCAAATAATTGTTTTAGTATATATATACAACACGGGTACCTGCTTTTGGGCACTGTATTTTGTTTAATTTCTAATATTTCCGAATTGCGAAACGTGAATTTACGCCTACCATTTTGTTTCAAAATTATCCTGAGTTTTGTAGGTGGCTCTTGCTCATTATTTCCAGATAGCGAGCCAATCAAATTGCATGATCTATGTAGGTTCGTGTGTTATATATAGTATATACTAAATATTATCCCTACTTAACTCACCTGAAAAAGTTGAGTCCCCAAGCAGAACCATTTCCCCAAATATTAGCTGTGACACCCTGAAGGAGATCAATACAGATTTCTGAATTATGAATTATATTTATTCCTTGATAAAATACAATCTCTCTTATATAAAATATTTTATTTATTATGCCTTGACCTGTAGGTTTCCAATTCTATAGTGACATCCCCTTGAACATGAAAATATGGGATGTACATTTTTTTTAATTATTTTAAGTAACGGTTCATGTAAGAACGATAGCAGAATCCATTGTTCTGCGGCATTGAGCCTCCCTCACACAGGATTCTCGTGTGTTGTAGAATATAGATACACTGGGCGATAGGGATAAATATTCTGAAATAAAGTTTGTAGAAAGTGTTTGTTTCATTCCATTTTAATGAGGAAATCCTTTTCCAACCAATAGGAATTGCCAAACACAAAAGCTACAAAACTGGCACATTTGATAAGGTTCCTCAGACACGAATAAACGACATATGGAACCACCATGTAAATCATTTCATCAAACTTTAACGAAATCAGAGAAAATGATATGTATCTTACTTTTTGGACGATTTTTATGTTTAAACCAATAAAATCAAGAGTTTTAAGAATACAAAATTAACACCTCACTGCATTCCTTTGCCGTTAGTGCTATCATTCTTACATGAACCATTACTTAAACATATTGATTCTTAGCATTTGCCTCAAGAGGATATTAGCTCATCTAGGAGGCTTGTAAATGCAAACATTATTTTACAATATTTAGGTGTGGAAAAAGAACAGAGTATTAATTGACCAAGTGTGATGAAAAAGGAAAAAAATGCATGGAGGAGACACTGTTATCAGTCGTCAATTTTGATCGAAACATTTAGAAGATCAGTTAATTGAAACATATGTTGTGGGGCAATTTTAACACTTGGTTCAATTTGTTTTGAACTGGAGCAAATATTTTTGAACTGGGGCAGATACTTTTGAACTGGGGCAACTTAATGTTTGAACTGGGGCAAATATTTTAGGATTTGTTTTTAATGGCTCAGTTGCAATATTAGCCCTAAACACTTGTTGATTGCCTGTGAGCTTATGTTCACTGACAGGTTAAGGTCTTTAAACACATTTGTATTTTAATGATCGAGTCATGTGTATACCGCCTCCTGGTTAGCTCAGTGGTTAAGCTCCGGTCTGTCGAGCAGGAGACTGCAGGTTCAAACCCTGGCCGGACCAACACTCAGCACCTTCTACTCAGTTATTTTAAGACCGTCTTAAAATAACTGAGTAGAAGGTGCTGCCTTTGTGAAACAACTGCAAATGGTTAGACCTTCACATCTTCTCCGATAAGGACATAAAATCGTTGGTCTCCCGTCAGCCTCAAGTTTATCAGTCTAGCCAGACTGTCACAAGTTACCAACATTAAATAAAGTTACTTTACTTTACTTTGGTGATCAAGCCATTTAGGCAAGATAAAATTATAATCTATGAGCAGTAAAATTACACAGCTGTACTGGTAATAAGTTATTAAATAAATCTGCAGAAAAATTGCACCATATGTCATGTTATGTTATGCTAATTAGCTACTACCCCAATATTGTCTCATATTTCCTGTATTCAATTCTTGTGCATATTGTATTCTTTGCCAAATTAATTGTACAGCACTAGTTACATGTAATAAATAGTTTTTTAATGAATTGAAAAACTCATTAATAATGCATGAGGGGAAAAAACAAAAGAAATGAATGTTTACGAGTCTTTCAAAATCTGATAGAGATACAGTCTTCATTTACATAAACTTTGCTTTGATTTTCTTGGCCGAAATAGGTTGCATCGCCAAAATAACTGGAATTACATGACTCTTAAATAAATACATCTATGTTTTTGAAGCTCTTCCAAAAATGAGCAGCCGTGTTTTATCAGATCTACATGTACAAACACTCTGGCTGTACCATCGTGTTTGTAAATCTGATAAAACACTGCTGTTCATTTTGGAAACAGTACATGTGCATAAAGAACCCACATACATTGTAAACATGTAGCAAACATATAACTACCTGGTATAACCCTCTCCATCCATCAGACCTTACTATAGATCTGGCTGCATCAACAAAACCTTTGTAAGCTGGCCCTCTACCACTTCCATCATTATTTTACTAAAAGCAAATATCCTTTGTTATATTTATGTAATGTAATAGTGCTTTATTACTGAATCTTAAATTAACTATGAGAGAATTACATATAAAATTATATACAAAATGTAGCCACAGCTGAATCACACGAGTGCAGTGTCCATTAATTCTAGAAATAATCAAGCAAGGTGGGACATTTCTCTCATTGCTTCTCAAATTTTGCAAGACTGAATGTATCTCAGAAAGGGATGATTTGGTGTTCTACAGAATCTGAATCATTCTATGAGTGCGAAAAGTGTCACATTCATGTTGAACATTGCCGTTAATGATTGATTTAATTGTAATAGTGCAAGAATATTGCAAAATTGGACGGGTCCCTAGAATGTCAGAACACTGTGAGTGAGTTTGCGAAATGAGATCATTGCTGTTTGGTTGACAAGAGAGGCTATTTGATCACAGTGGAATCACAACTGTAGGCTATGTATTACCATTTTATAGTAACTTGACACACAAAGAAGTTTAAAAATCAAAATGTTAAGACCACAAAAGTACAGTTACTGTATTATTTTACTTGTATTTTTTAGGATTCAAACAAAACCTGCTAGAACACATATACATGTACTTACACTTGGTTATGTCCATTCATTGTATAATTCATCAAATAGTTTCTCTCACTTGTGACTTTAGAGGGAGGGATCTAATAATAATAATATAAATAATAATAGTAAATATTTATATAGCACTGATTCCTATAGTCCATAGGCGCTTTACATGAATTTCAATTATCCTATTTGCTCTTTACATGTTGAATAAAAATCATCCTAAAAAATTATCAAAAAATCATCCTAAAAAAAATTCTAAAAATTATCTAAAAATTATCTAGTGCTTTACATGAATTTAAATTATAGTAAAAATGGCTATTTATAGGTAATTACATTAAAAAGCTAGATTAAAATAAATAGTAACTATTAATGTTCATAGGAAAAATGCTCTCCTAAATAAATAAGTTGTTTTTTGAAAGAATTAAGGTAGAGATTTATCAGAGTAATATCTCTGAGGTCATCTGGAAGCGCATTCCATAATGTGGGTGCCACTTCTGAGAAGGCTCTGTAACCGTAACCTTTAAGATTGAATTGAACCCTTTCGAGGTAGTTCTTGGAATTAGACCTTACGTTACGATTTGGTAGGTACTGATAGGCAGGAGCATTGTTTATAAGGCATTTAAAAGTTAATAATATGACCTTATATTGAATTATATACTCGATTGGTAGCCAGTGTAGTTGTTGTAATACTGGTGTGATGTGTTCATGTCTTTTAGTGAGACAAACTAATCTAACTTGCAGCTGAATTTTGAACGCTTTGAAGTTTCTGTATTAGTTGACTGGGTAAACCATAAAAAGGTGAGTTACAGAAGTCTAATCTGGACGTAACAAATGAGAGTACTGAGTCGCAGCTGATTGTAGCGACAGATATTTGCGTATGCGACCTATGTTCCTGAGATGCAAGAGGGCTGATTTGCAAGCAGCATTAATTTGGTCCTCCATTGACATGTCGAATATCATGCCAATGTTTCTGACGGTAGTTGAGGGGTTGATGACAGCATCACAAACTGAAACAGAGACAATGGGTGGTGGTGCGGGGGGGGGGTGGTTCTGTCTTACTCCTGTTCATTTTCAGCATGTTTTGGGACATCCATCTATCAATATTGCGTGCACAGGCTTCACTTCGCGTCCTTGCTAGCTCAGCTGACAATGACTTGAAGGAGGATAGGTATATTTGGGTGTCGTCCGCATAGAGATGAAAATCCAAACCGTGTTCCTGTATAACGTCAGCGAGTGGGGTGGTGTACTTGAGAAACAACATTGGGCCCAAAATGGATCTCTGAGGAAGTCCAAAGGCAGGTCATGATGGATGGATGTGCCACCGTTCACGTGAACAAATTGCTGCCTTTCAGATAGATATGAGGAGAACCAGTCGAGCGCATTGCCATTAATACCAAATCTACGAGACAGTCGAGCTAGCAGAATATTGTGGTCCACAGTGTCGAAGGCTGCAGATAGGTCTAACAATAGCAGCACTACAGACTGTTGGTCATCTAGAGCATGGAGAACATCATTTTGGACTTTGATGAAGACAGTTTCGGTGCTACAATGTATGATTTTCTTTATAGGCAAACTGAAACAGTTTGTCCATATTGTTCTCTTTTATGTGGTCATTTACCTGGGTGGCAACAGTCTTTTCAATGGTTTTCGACACACATTTCAGATTAGAAATAGGACGGAAATGT
Organism: Actinernus sp. WN-2022; assembly: GCA_030867875.1. NCBI lineage: Eukaryota > Metazoa > Cnidaria > Anthozoa > Actiniaria > Actinernidae > Actinernus > Actinernus sp. WN-2022. The sequence continues at coordinate 136,870,578 of JAOWCC010000577.1, read as the reverse complement.
AAGAATTCTTTGTGATTAAGTAAAGGTTTCTTCAGTTGAGGATTCAGAAGAGCGATCTTCAAGCTGAATGGCAATTAACAGCATTAATTTTAATAGTGACAGGTTGACAATTCTAGTTACAGTGGGCACAAGTACACTGTATAGGCAAACAGTGACAGTTTAAGAACGGAGGCAGGAATTGGATCAATGTCACATCATTTAGATGTGATCTTCCTCATCATACTAGTTTGCTCGTCTTGAGAGACTGGGCCAAAGTTGTTGAGCTCAGTACTGGACATGCACGTAGTTTCTGAATTAGAATCAGATGTTAACATGAAGGCACAAGGTCATTTCTGATTTTTGCGATTTTGTTGGTAAAAAAATCAGCAAAGTCATTAGCAAGTGTGTCAGTAGGCTCGGTTTCAGCCGTTGGGGTGTCGCCCACGGGGATAAAGTTCAGATGTTATCTCGGAACTATTCTGAGCTAGAGTCGAGTATATCCCACTCAGTACTTGTATAGAGTACAGTCCCGCTCAAAAACTTTGCAACCACCACTAAACGCCAAACGGCGCTAACGGCTTTTAGCGGCGCTAGTGCCACTAACTTTTACCGTTAGTGCCACCAAACCACTAGACGGCTTGAACCGTCTACGGCTAGCCACCAAACGTCTAGTGCCGTCGACGGCTAGCCACCAAACGTCTAGCGCCGTCGACGGCTAGCCACCAAAACCTCTGAGCCACCAACGGCTTAAGCCACTAAATCGTTGAGCCGCCGACGTTCCAAGAAGTTTATTTTGAAGCCTTTTATGCGCTGACTTGAAGTATTTTGCATTTTGAGAAGTTTAATTATTTTGAAATGTTCGTCAAGGCCGAGTTTTGAGAAATTTCTTTTGAAACCTTTGTTTTATTAGTCAGTTCATCGGTTTACGTGGCAGTACTGAAGGAAGAAGTATTCAACTAAAATAAATTTACCATCTAGTGTCAGCAGCCGAGTTTTGAGTAGTTAATTTTGAAACGTTTTACGTCTACTAGTCAGCCGTATAAGTTCGATTCATCGACTCCCACGAGTCACAGCGCACGGCCCACTGAATGTAGAAGTTCACTGAACTTCAACTAACTTTACCGTCCATTACAGGTTGCCGAAAACATCTATTTTTGCAGGTGGGGTATTTTATTAACTCATCACAAAGTGATGAAGTTAAAAACTCAAGAAGATTTGATACAGTGTGATCTCACGGCAATTAACATTCATTTGACAACAAATTGGAAAACAGCCAAAACTTCTCACTTAGGCAGAGATCGACTCAAAGCATTTCCCGCATCAGGTGAAACTGTTCAGACACGAAACGAAAATGAAATAAAAACTTACGAAACATTTTATTCTGAAGGTAGAAAATGTCTGGTGAGATCCAGGCGATTTTAAAGCCAAACACTGACGACCTATAAATACGATGATTATTCAAATCAGTTCGTGGAAAATGTCACGCTTCCAGCCGTGTCGTAGAATTCTTGAGACCTTTGAAAAACGCATCCACGTTAATAAAAGAACTCCAGAATATTTTATTGGACATCTTTTTCATTTTCCATAAAGGTTGAGTCCATGTAGTTGTGTGGTGAATTACATTTAAACTACAGTCACACTTCCCGCGAAGTTCACGGCGTGACACTCAAGTGTTGTTGTGTCAAACACCAGACAATGGCTGTGCAGCAAAGCGGTTTAAAGCAACACATGAAGAATGAAACAGGAAGCTGTTCGAGTTTTACTGAACGGTTTTGAAGCGATTTTCTTTAGTTATTCGGAATATCTGTGAAGTTCCCCAAAAAATGTCTTCGATTCTGTCAGACACGATGCGACTACAATTATTGTTAATATGCTAATTTTCGACTTCAGTTTGTTTACATTCACTCACACCGCAGTACAGTGCAGTGAAAACTTTTTCAATCGTGCACTGACTAACGGCTATCCGCCAAATGTCTTGAGCCGTTGACGGCTAGCCACCAAACGTCTAGTGGCGTCGACGGCTAGCCACCAAACGTCTAGTGGCGTCGACGGCTAGCCACCAAACGTCTAGTGGCGTCGACGGCTAGCCACCAGTTTTTACCGTTAGTGCCACCAAACCACTAACGCCCAGCCGCTAAAAAATTAGTGGCGCTGGTGGCGCTGACGGTTGCAAAGTTTTTGAGCGGGACTGTATGTCTTAGAGACATTAACAAATTGTACAAACTTAGTACATAGGACTTGTAGAATTGTAAAACTCGTTTGATGCAGCGATTTTCAAGTGAATTGTGATCGCAGAGTTAAACGCGTAAACATGGCCTGCGTCAGACGTGACTTCCTCTCTTCTATAAAATCTTTTAATATGGAGTCGTCCGTCTCTTCTTCTCCGATAAAGGCTTTTCTTCTCCGATAAAGGCAGCACTAATTTTCTTTGAAGTAAGAATAGCCAGGTATATAACCAGGTAGTCTTGCATAGGTAAATTAAATGAGAAATGACTCAACATTTTAGGAGCTTTGCGACCTTTGAGCTGACGGTTTCCCAAGTGACTTTCCAGAGCCGGTGCATTTACTGACAGTGTCTTCACCAGAAAACTAACTCTCTTACTGCTTCTTTGTGTGAATCCTTGAGTTCTTCTAAACCAAACTTTTCCACAGCAAATTTAAACACATTTTGGAACAGCAATCGAAAGCCTTAGTTTGGCTTTGGTCTGGCTTTCAAAAGTTTACAATGTAAATTATGCAAACCTATTCAGCAACAGGATTTTAGTGGCAAGTTTGTGATTGGGGAGAGTATCGCAGGCTCACCGAAACCCCCATGGCTGGAAACTGAGCCTAGTGTGTCAGGAGACTCGAAGGGTACAGTTTTTCTGTTGCTCTATAAAGCAGCTTGTTAACTGACAGTGCTTAATAGGACTTTCTGGTTGTTTTTGTGTAAACTTGTCAATCACTGCAGAGTAGAAGGACATCTTGGAGTTAAAGATCGCGTCATTAGCTTGTTGACAGTGCTTTACATTATATACATGTATAGCTCCCTATCGGCTCGTACATTGGAGGCACGCCATTTACACTCCAGACGTCTCTTGGTGATTTTGAGTTGATGTATTTTCTCTGAATACCATGGGGACACAGGGCGCATGATGATAGTCTTCTTCTTAAAAGGGGCGTGTGAGTCAAGTATGGACCTCAGGGTGGCATCATATTTATCAGTAATGTCATTGATAGATGTGAAGTTTGAGCAGTCTCGAATGAGGGAGGAGTTTCAATATCCCTGCATAGATTATCATCATTTCTACTTTTTAAGTTTCTGTATTGAATTTGCTTCCGGGGGAGAGTAGGCTTCTCTATGTGAATTTTAGTGTGCACAGCAAAATGGTCTCAGATACCAGTATCGCACACAGAGACGGAGTCAATAATGCTACTGTCGTGCCTGGTGATGAACAAGTCCAATGTGTGACCGCTTACGTGAGTGACTTGCTTAACATGTTGCTTCAAGTTGAACATAATTATTGAGGAGGTACTGGAACTTTTTACTGTTGTGGTTGTTATCTACTTCAATGTGAAAATTTAAATCACCAGATATCAATAAAATTAATGTCCAGGTTCATTATTAGTTCCTTCAAGAAAACTGTGGAATTCTGTGAAGAATAATTCATAAGTAGCCTCCTCCGCAGGCAACATCCATTTCTGGAAATACAAATAATTCCATGCACTCACACTTAATATCAATCATATCTTTAGAGAAACCTGCCGGCCCTTCAAGTCTCCTAAACTAAACCGTAGGACCTCGATGTCATCCACTATGTTGAACTGTACTCATTTTATTGTGTTGACGCTTTACTACGGAATTGCTTTACAACCGGATTTGATTTCAATTCCCATGTTACCGTACTTTAAGAGCTTTTAAAAGCAATTAATCAGAAGTCGCCAAAGAAAGAGAAAAGAATATTCAACTCGCGTGCTACAAAACGCTCTCCCGTCCAGTTTCTGCATGGTACATCCAACAATATGTGACATTCTTTCCTTGTTTATTGCCACTGTAAATTCGTTTACAAGTTTAATGCTAAATGCTGACTGAGAAGTGAGGAATGGACGGCTACTCCTCGGGGATGTGGAGACATCTCTTTCGGCTTGCTACCGCTAGAAAAGAGAAGAAATCGTAAATGAAATATTCGTAACAATGCGTTTGCTTAAAACCAATCCCATACATACGAATTTAAGGTTTTACCTATGTCATGCATTTGCACGAGACTCAGCTTCTCACATGTGGAATTAGATCTGCTGGTAAACAGTTACTCAATCTGGATCTTACTACTACCTATATAAGGACACAGTAGTGTAGGTAGTATACAAGGGACATAAAACATTTTTCCGAAGGTATTTTTGTTAACAGTGAGAACCCTTTTTTCTGAAATCCTGAAACGTGATTTATTCTATTCCCGTAGTTTTTGTTTGCGAAACGTACGAGAAATGGCTTCTTTTCCTCATGGAATAAGAACTATTTTATCAAAGAGTGCGGAAGGTCCGGCGGGGATTCGAATCACACCTGTTGTTATTTCGAGAAAGTAGGGGATTGTCTCCCGACAGCCAGGTATTCTGAGGTACTAGCAGTCCGTATCACAAAAAAATAACCTTGTGAAGCGAATTTGCGCTATATAAATTTCTGTAACTTGGTGTTTGTTTTGGAGTTATATCACATTGCAGATTATAAAATAGTTTCGATAGTACGCGCGCTCTGATTGGCTGTAAGCCGTGTTTCTATAACTCTATAGAAACATAGACAGTTGAGCGCGCGCTTGAGCTAGTTGTGAGAATTTACGTTTTGGTTATCAAATTAAGCGAGCGTTTCCGTGCTTATATACGTTTATTTTATAAAGGAAATAGAAAACATTTTCCCATTGTTTCTATAGAGTTATAGAAACACTTGTGGAAGTTTGGAAGAACTCGAAATAGCTGTGGAAACACTCGCAATTCGGGCTCGTGTTCCCACTACGATTTCTCGTTCTCCCAAACTCCCACTCGTGTTTCTATAACTCTATAGAAACACGGGAAATGTTTTCTATTTCTTAAATGAAAACAAAGCATTACGGTAAGAGCAGTTTCACATGACTGTCGGTTTTGTGTTTACTAAGCTGGCATGAATATGAGTGGAATGGTTTGGAAACCCGGCAAACTTCAAAAGGGCTAACAAAGGCGCTGCGATTTATGTTGGAAGGGGGCAAGACAAAAGATTGTGCACGATCATTAAGTTCATTAGCGTTCCCTGAACGACTGAACTCACACGTTTCTATTGTGGCTGATTGATTAGCATGTTGGAATTTCTATTGTGTTTTGTGCACGGTAGTGGTCGATAAAAGCTAACAAAGAAGGTGCCTGAGTTTCCTAACCATTCCACTCTATTAACTATGGAATATGCTACAAATAACTACAAATTAATCATTTCTGTCTTGGAATGTCATATATATACTACAGCAATTACCTTGTTCCCGAAAGATCTTGAGGATGGAGTCTTCGGCGGGGCACATGTTGGTCACGTGATGGATGACGGCGTGATCAAAGGCGAAAGCTTTGAAAATGTCCAGCACTGGGCCGCTGCAGCCAGGCAGTCCACAAAGCGCTATAGACGACATTAATAGGCAATGTTAATGGTAATACACAGACCTACATTTGGTGAATTTTTTTATTTTTTTTTGCTAATCCACAAAATTAAAAATTGGGGAAGCGATCATGTATAATTTAGAACTGGAATGGGACAGTGAGAAAGGAGGAGGAGGAGGATAAAGAGGAGAGTGAAATCTCATTTTTTCTTTGGATGTGCATCATTCTATTAATGATTAAAGGGTGAAGGCTAAAAAGTCTACCGGCTCCCTAGTGTTCGTCGACCGTTGTTGCTCAAAGCATAAGGACGTATTCTCTGCATTTTAAAGGAAACCCTTGCTGTTGGAACAAGTTGCTGTTAAGTCGAAAATATGTTGAAAACATTGGGAAATTTATTATAGTTTTTGAAAAAAGTGGATGTGATGACGTTTTTTGGCGGTCCCTATTGTTACAAGACAAAAGCTTATTGTTTTTAACAATAGTGACCGCCGTGAAACGTAATCAGATCCAAGATGGCGGCGCCCATGCCCAATTTTTTCAAACTAAAAGATATTTTCTGTCAACCAAGACCATATTGCCAACAATTTAACGGCAACTTGTTCCAACAGCCAGGGATTCCTTTAACAGTTCTGCCATTCACATATGCAATGTATGGAAAACAACATCCTTGCCATGCGAAAGAGCATACCAACATTGGTGATCCTGAACTATTATTATAACTTCAAAAACTCATGAATAATTAATGAGCATTTTGTCCAATCAGATGAAGCAAATCAGTCACGTGCATGCTCCTTTATACCTGATAAAATCTCATCATTCTAAAATGCCCGCGGAGGGATTTGAATTCTGTCCCAGAGGAGATTGAGACAATGGAATTTCTATTGATGTTTCAGCTTTCTCATTGAATTGCTAATTAGGATGAACGTTTTATATAAAGAATACTAATGAACATGAAATTTTATATAAAGTTTCATCCTAATTAAGAATTCACTGATAAAGAGCCAAAGATAGCAAAAAGTACACGGAACATAAGGTACCTAGATAATAAGTTTTGCACTAAATTTACTAATATCAGCAGACTACCGAGATACACAGATAATATTTTTAAAATGAAGTTATCCAACTACCATTACTTGTTTACCGAGCCACTGTTTAGTTCCAATTATTACACCAAACTCAAAGCCGTAAAATAATAAAACGTGCATTAAACTTACATATTTTGTGCCGGAGCCAAAAATTTAGAGTCTGCCGTCATGTCTGTCACATCGCTTTCCAAGTCTTGAACTTTATCGAGGTAAACCACGACACCAAATCCTTCATTGCGAAACGCCGCTTCAAACAACATAGTATGGTAATTTTTTCATGTCATTCCCTTGAGAACTTCGTAATTGCAGGCGGTGATTACTCGAATATTTTGCATGGCGTTGTGAATACAAAGGTTCAATGGTTCATTAAGTAACCATTCCCTTGAGATGTGCGCCTTTCTTTCATTGCATTCTTGAAGCGTTTTTGAAGCCGTTTAAAACACTCACAGCACGTGTTTTATCAAGTCTAAAAATTCTCGGGCTTCGCCCTCGAATTTTTAAACTTGATAAAACACTGCTGTTCGTGTTTTAAACAGTACATAAAAGGCTGTAAAGTTAGTGATTTGAAATATGAGAAAAAACATGTAGGCCTTTTCCAGCCTCGCTTTCATGTCAATAACTCAACAGCAATTAGCCCACTTCCGCGATATGCTTTACTTGTCACGCACAAAGATTTCAATACGAGGCTCCGTGCTGAATTATATTTATTTTCTCTGTGAAAACGTTTCTTTCAAACTGTGGTACGATCTTTCATGTGGTAGCAATAGGTTCTCTGTAACATTATCTTCCAAGTTATGCAAATTAGGTGGCGGCATTATGAATAAGGTCTATTGTGACGTAGACGTATCGTTTTCTGAAACAATCAAACAAGTTACCTGTTCGCGATCATAATATTTCTTGATTGCAGGGCAGCTGTGGTGCATCATTTTCTTTCAAGTCGGCAGATGATAGTCAGGGCCACAAACAAAACGACTGTGGAAAAGCGTATTAGTAAGGATATGTAATCTTGGTAGGGAGGGGGAGAGGTGGGGGGCAATGGTAATAGGAGAAAGTCACAGTTAAAAACTTGTGCCGATTACATAGATATTATAGCATTTGCTAAATGTGGGTGGGTTAGATTCTTTGTAATGTACTTTGTAAATTGAAATAAAAGTGAAAGTGAAGTAGAAGGTAGAATCTGGCATTTGACAAAGCTGGTGATTTGATGTTGTGAAATGCCATTAGGTTTCACTTGCACAGTATGTACCGGGTACTCCATTCAGTGTATATAATTATCATATTATTATCATATCATTAATAATTCATAAGGGTACTAGCCAATCCAGACCCAGCATTTGGGTCACGTGGATACATTCTAAACCCCATACAAAATTCTAGTTAGCCTATTGGTATTCTGTATCAAATGATACAGAGTACTAACTATAAGCCAACTAGAATCCTGTATGGAATGCTACAGGATACTAACATGCTAGCATTAGTTAGCATGAGGAGGTCTCACGACCAATCACTGACTTCCCCTATCCCGGGATGGGTGAAATGACAAAGTTCATCTGCTCAGTCTTATTGCGTACACACCACTTCTTCCATGTGGGACCTACCTTTCTGCACGCTATGCTCTGCTCTCTTATTGCATACACACTGTCTCTTCAATGTGGGACATGTTTTTATGAGAAACTAATTCATCCCACATCGATAGCAAGGTGGGAGAAATCAAAGTTTAAAATTTTATGGTGCATATCATAAGTACATTACAACATTTGGTCAATTATCACTTAATACTCCAGTTTCGTATTCGAAAATGACCGCTGAATGCAATGACTACAGACACATGTACTCAGGCTTAGCCTCATTCTGAAGTTAAACATTCATAAATACCAGCGAGAAGGTGGGCTATTCACAACTCTGCGTATTGTTGTAGTTTCGCATTTTGCACCTTCTCCCTGGTATTTAAGAATGTTTAACTTCAAAATGAGGCTAAGCCTGAGTACATGCGTCGATCTGTAGTCATTGCATTCAGCGGTAATTTTCTTATACGCAACTGGACTATTCACTAATAAAACATTAACATTGCTTATTCTTACAGTTCTGCCGGAACGTGTAATTGCTGTACGATTAACATGTTGTTGTTTCCTCATCCTCTGACTCCTCACTAGTAGAACCCTCTGTCTCACTTTCATCACTAATAAATAGAGATTATTAAATGTTATATTGTGTTCAAAAACTCATGAATAATTAATGAGCATTTTGTCCAATCAGATGAAGCAAATCAGTCACGTGCATGCTCCTTTATACCTGATAAAATATCATCATTCTAAAAGGCCCGCGGAGGGATTTGAATTTTGTCCCAGGGGTTAACGGGGTTAATGATTGAGACAATGGAATTTCTATTGATGTTTCAGCTTTCTCATTGAATTGCTAATTAGGATGAACGTTTTATATAAAGAATACTAATGAACATGAAATTTTATATAAAGTTTCATCCTAATTAAGAATTCACTGATAAAGACCCAAAAATAGCAAAAAGTACACGGAACATAAGGTACCTAGATAATAAATTTTGCACTAAATTATCAGCAGACTACCGAGATACACAGATAATATTTTTAAAATGAAGTTATCCAACTACCATTACTTGTTTACCGAGCCACTGTTTAGTTCCAATTATGAAACCAAACTCAAAGCCGTAAAATAATAAAAACGTGCATTAAACTTACATATTTTGTGCCGGAGTCAAAAATTTAGAGTCTGCCATCATGTCAGTCACATCGCTTTCCAAGTCTTGAACTTTATCGAGGTAAGCCACGACACCAAATCCTTCAAGTGCATTGCGAAACGCCGCTTCAAACAACACGGTATGGTAATTTCTTCATGTCATTCCCTTGAGATGTTCCGCGTAATTGCAGGCGGTGATTACTCGAATATTTTGCATTGCGTTGTGAATACAAAGGTTCAATGGTTCATTAAGTAACTATTCCCTTGAGATGTGCGTCTTTCTTTCATTGCGTTCTTAAAGCGTTTTTGAAGCCGTTTAAAACACTCACAGCACGTGTTTTATCAAGTCTAAAAATTCTCGGGCTTCCCCCTCGAATTTTTAAACTTGATAAAACACTGCTGTTCGTGTTTTAAACAGTACGTAACAATACACGACTTTCATAATGGCCGTCTCCTAATTTGCATATGTGATTTCCCGTTTCGGTAGTTTATCCACATGTATAGAAAATATGAACATTGCCATGTCAAAGAGCATGTCGACATCAGTGAAATTATAAAGCAATGAAGTTACAGCCAGTTGAAATTAGAGAGATTTGTATGAGAAAAACGACGGAGGCCTTTATAGCCTCGCTTTCATATTTTTCTGCATTACAAATGCTCATAGCTCAACAGCAATTTTCCACATTCCTCTAAAACTCAAAATAATTACTAGTTTTAATGTGACAATCTTTCATGTAGTAGCATTAGTTTTCCCCTACATATTTATCTTCCAAATTAGGAGGCAGCCATTATGAAAGTCGTGTATAGTTTCTCTGTAACATTATCTTCCAATTTATGCAAATTAGGTGGCGGCCATTATGAATATAATAATAAGGTCTATTGTATCGTTTTCTGAAACAGTCGAATAAGTTACCTGTTCGCGATCATAATATTTCTTGATTGCAGGGCTGTTTCAATTGGCATTGCAAGGCAGCTGTGGTGCATCATTTTCTTTCAAGTCGGCAGATGATAGTCAGGGCCACAAACAAAACGACTGTGGAAAAGCGTATTAGTAAGAATATGTAATCTTGGTAGGGTGGGGGGCAATGGTAATAGGAGAAAGTCACAGTTAAAAACTTGTGCCGATTACATAGAAGGTAGAATCTGGCATTTGACAAAGCTGGTGATTTGATGTTGTGAAATCATATTAGTATGTACCGGTAATCCATTCGGTGTATATACTTATACTATTCATTAATAATTCATAAGGGTACTAGCCAATCCAGACCCAGCATTTGGGTCACGTGGATACATTCTTAACCCCATACAAAATTCTAGTTAGCCTATTGGTATTCTGTATCAAATGATACAGAGTACTAACTATAAGCCAACTAGAATCCTGTATGCTTGCGTTAGTTAGCATGAGGAGGTCTCACAACCGATCACTGACTTCCCCTATCCCGGGATGGGTGAAATGACAAAGTTCATCTGCTCAGTCTTATTGCGTACACACCACTTCTTCCATGTGGGACCTACCTTTCTGCATGCTATGCTCTGCTCTCTTATTGCATACACACTGTCTCTTCAATGTGGGACATGTTTTTATGAGAAACGAATTCATCCCACATCGATAGCAAGGTGAGAGAAATCAAAGTTTAAAATTTTATGGTGTATAGCATAAGTACATTACAACATTTGTGGCAATGTTGTATCGGATATACAGCGGATCGCCATTGTATATCCAATACAACATTGCCACTCATATTGTAAATAGTACATACAAGAATAATAAAATCAGTTGGTCAATTATCACTTAATTCACTAATAAAACATTAAAGGAGCAGTGTCACGATTCTGATTGGTTGTTATAGACAATGGCAAAATCACGCTATGTCACGCGCCGCTGCAAATTTCCCTTTCGATTGAAATCAATAAAATGCTCCTTTATAAAAATATAACATCAAACCTAACCATATAATACTGAAGTATAGTTTTAAAGCAATTTCGGCTCGATATATCGTGCAAATACGCCGATGCAAGCGGATTACTCACGGACTTCTACTTCTGTCACATCTTTTGATTTTTTGTCCACCTGACACATTTTCAAAACTTTGGACATAAATACTAATCGTGACACTGCTCCTTTAACATTGCTTATTCTTACAGTTCTGCCGGAACGTGTAATTGCTGTACGATTAACATGTTGTTGTTTCCTCATCCTCTGACTCCTCACTAGTAGAACCCTCTGTCTCACTTTCATCACTAATAAATAGAGATTATTACATGTTAAGAGCTTGATATCATTTTTATTCACGAGCATATCGCGAACGAGCGAGTACGTGAGCTGTTTATTATACATCTAAAGTGAATACAATAACACAAAATAAAGCATAACAAAATAAAATTTCTAAAAGCAATAGTACAGTGAAGTGATATCACTTCACTGATATGGTTTTTATTCACAGCTTTATCACACGGATATCAACCCCAAATGTGTAATAATACCAATTATCATCTCCTCATCTTCACTTTCAATGACATCTACCCTGACAGGCACGTCAGCAGCCAGATGTACAACAATTGCGGTTGAAGACTTACTATCTAGGAGTTCCTCAGTGGCATCTCAATATAAAACTCTGATAGTTTGGAATCTCTTCCATGGTTAAAATGCCATGATATTTCTGCAGCCAGCTGTGTACAACAACAACAATTTATTTACTAAAGACTAAAAGTTAATAAAAGTTAATACAATTAAATAAGAAGAAATATAAATATTAACCCTTTCCCTACTGGACATGTTTGGCTCAGTTGGTGAAATCCTGAGTGCTAACTCAACCCGCCCCCCTCAGTTCAAGTTTGGCTAGCCCGGGGCAGTTAAATACTGCTGCCTTTTTAAGCTGAGGACTAACTTTTCCCACAATGCCATTTGGGAGAATTCTGTGCACTCATTGACGATAGGTATGGCTTCCAATGAAATGTGCTCTAATTTTGGACAAAAAAGCCACCGCAAGAGAGCTATCTAGAGGACATCATCAAGTCTGAGGACGGCTGAAAAGTACTTGGTTTGTTTTTAGTAGGCCTTGTGAGGGGATTTCACAGGGTTTTTCCATTGTGTTTCTGCTTTGAGATACATGAAAACATTCTTCAATGAAATCCTTGAAATTCTGCAGTTGGTGATCGTTTCCCCCTGCTCAACCTATACACACTATGCATAACTCGTGCAGTCACAACACGAAAAAGAGGCTGGTAGGTCCGCTAGAATGTTGAAGTTCAACATGATTGTTTAGTTGAAAAATGTTGCTAATCTGTCCTCATTTATCCTTTATTTTTCTTTATAGTATACAACCAGCCAGGCGCATAGCAAATTAACGGCATTGTTTCACTGAACATTCGTTCAGTGCATTTCACAGTCTCCCCGGGCGCTTCAATTTCAACATTCCAAGGACCTACTGGCCTCGTTGACATGCTAGTTACCAGGACTTATGCATAGGGTCTATTAGGATGTGTTTTTGTCACTTTAAAGCAACGGCTTGAGTCCAAATCACCGCTCTTGGTTGTTAAGGGGTAAAAGACTTCTAAAAAAAACCTACAGGAGTCCCAGAGGGGGGACCCCTTGTGAATTTGTTGTTGATTACCCAGCATGCAATTGGAGGTGGGAACAGGTAAATGTGGTTGAGTGAAATGCAGTGTAAATATCGGCGTGGTTCACAGTCATTTGGTGCATTTTGTGCAAACAAACCTGCTGGTTGGAAAGATTAAACAAGGTACTGTAACGACTGAGTGGTGATTTTGTATTTGCTTTTGAATTCAAGTGCGAATGGGAAAGGTTTTTGAGCCGATTTTCAGCTCCTCAAAATTCATGAAAATCGAAGAAATGAACAACGATCTCCAAAACAAATGAGTTTTTCTCCAAAGTGGGAGAGTCAAGCGATCCCCGTTATAGCTGTGGCTTCGAAGTCATGCATCCCTCGAAATAATATCACAACATCGTATTTCCAGCATGTCTAGGTTTGATGCAATAATTATTTTTTCTCCAGGTACATGCTTCCTGAAATAACCATATAGGGTTAAGGAATCAGGAAGCCAGATTTAAAGGAAGAAATATAAAATACATGGTCAATGTACATGCATTGCTAGACAGGAATGCATTGAAATTGATTTGATAAAGATAAGTGTATTATTCTGTAGGTTAAATAAAAGTCAAGGCCTGAGTTCAAGGTGACAACAAAATGTTCGAAAAATTCCACGTTTCTGAGTTTTATAGTTATAAATGTGACCAAGGTCAACTGAACTACGACAGAGCCTAATGTTATAAACAGTGCCTTTCAAATGTAGTGGAAAGAAAAATGTTACTGATATTAAAATGGTACCGGTAATGGTATTTTGTTTAGTAGACTGTGAGCACACATTTTTTTGCCCCCTCCTCTCCCATATGATGAAACTTTTTTAACCCCTCTCTCCCTCATGATAAAACCTTTTTGACCCCACACCACCCCTCCCAAAAAAAATAAAAAACAGGTGTTGAAACTTTTCCAGTCCTCCCCCTCTCCACGCATATATAATGACCACTCGCTTACATTTGAGATATTGTGGGTAAATGTTCAAAACGGACGAAATTCACATGAATCACCCTTTTTTGTTTTCAAAGGAAAACAAACAATTTTAACGTTTTTTAACCTCAAAATACAGGGGTAGCCTGAATTTCAGCCGTCTCCTCTGGTTCGTTCCTCCCGAGAGAGACGTCTCAATAATGCCGTCCAGTGACGTCACTACCAGAAAACCTGGTAGTGATCTTTGATTGGTTCATATTCTATAATTTCGCATAATTATCATAATTATCAGCCGAGAAGACGGTATGATTCACTTTGGACTCGCGATTGTTCAGTGGAGAGATTGTCTTTGGCAAAGACCTTGAATTCGTAAGGAAAACATCTGGTGAGGAAATGGATTGAAAGTGTCCTGCACAATAACCGGCCGACTGTCCTGTACACATGTACATTTTATCGCGTCGCGTCCGCGGGCCGGGTTGTTGGTAATCGATTATTTGTTCACACTCCCAATGGTAAAGAATGGCGCTACTCTCTTCAAGGAACTGTTCTTTCCCGCAAGAGTCTTCGTATTTCTTCGAAAATTCTCCATTATCTTCTCACGTTTTTCTACTTTTCTGTTGCATCATTTACATAGGTAATATCTCGTAGCTGTGTCGATTCGAACGGCAGATCGCGAGACATGTACAAAGATCATCTGTACTTTGCCTCCAAATATAATATAACGATTTGTTGCTTCGAAAAGGTTTTCACAACATAAGAGGCACTTGAGAAGCAAATGGGATGGAGATATATATAGGTAAGGCTTTTATTTTGGCCGGCATGATATCACATAATTTCTCAAGGAGAGCGATGGCTTTGTTTTTGTGACCCACAAACTCTTTCTACCGCCGTGACAGTTTTATTTGCATAAATTAAATTGTTAATCCGCTTTGACATCACTGGACGGCATTATCGGCTATTGGATTCAGACGTCTCTCTCGGGAGGAACGAACCAGAGGAGATGGCTGAAATTCAGGCCAGCACAGGGGCTGATGCTGAAGTGTATAAACTATTCACTGAGGCTAAGTTAAGTTTAGTTGAATTTGGTTTCTGTTGCAAAACTTCTGCTTCAAATCACAGGCCATCATTTGAGCACCTTTAAAGTGCATATGAGCCCATTTTTTTATCATTAAAATCTATTCTCCATCAAGTAAATAATTGAATTCTAAAATATTTCTTAATTTGAGTGTCGCGTCTATGAGTTATAGAGGTTTCTATTTCCAAAATACAAATTATGTGATGACATGTGAGGACTTATTTATTATACAAAAGTGTGCTGGCAGAAATATACATATTTTTCAAAACATACATGTAATATTTGGGCCTTATATCAGTAATTTTACTATTAAAATACTTTGTATAAATCAGAAATAGTTTCATTCACAAGGAGAAAGAAGTGACCTTTTGTTGGCCTCACATGTCGTCACATAATTAGCATATTGGAAATAGAAACCTAACTCATAGACGCCACACTCAAATTTAAAAAATAAAAATAAAAGTTCAACTATTTACTTGAAGAAGAATCGATTTTAAAAATAAAAAAAATTGGCCTCATATGCGTATTACGTATTCCTTCAAATCATTCTCACTGGAGTTGATAAACTTGTGCTCTAAATCAAAATAGGAATAGGAAACATAGCAGCTGTAGAAATGCCCACCACCCGGTTAGGTCAGTGGTTAAGCTCTGGTCTGTTGTCTGGGAGGTCGCAGGTTCAAACCCCGGTCGGACCAACACTCAGTGTCTTAAAATAACTGAGTATAAGGAGCTGTCTTTGTGAAACAATTTCGTTCTCGAATTGCAAATGATTAGACCTTCACGTCTTCTCAGATATGGAACTAAAATCACCAGACTGTCACGAGTTACCGACGTAAATGAAGTTGCTTTACTATAACTGCGTAGTCACATTTAAATAGTTTATACACATGTACAGAAAACATGAACATTGCCATGTGAAAGAGCATGTCGACATTAGTGATGTTGTGATATTAGTATAGACCTTATTCATAACTGTGTATTCCCGTTTCAATAGTTTATACACATGTACAGAAAACATGAACATTGTCATGTGAAAGAGCATGTCGATATTAATGATCTTGTGATATTAGTATAGACCTTATTCATAACTGCGTATTCTCGTTTCAATAGTTTATACACATGTACAGAAAACATGAACATTGCCATGTAAAGAGCATGTCGATATTAGTGATGTTGTGATATTAGTATAGACCTTATTCCTAACTGTGCATTCCTGTTTCAATAGTTTATACACATGTACAGAAAACATGAACATTGTCATGTGAAAGAGCATGTCAGCATTAGTGAAGTTTCAGTGCTGTAGTTTGAAAAGCAATGAAGCTACATCTATTTCAAATTAGAGAGATTTGCATGAGAAAATCAACGGCAGCCTTTCTAGCCTCGCTTTCATGCATTTGAAATACGTATAACTCAACAGCAATTCTCCATTGTAGGTAGGTAGTGTAGGTAGTATACATGGGACATAAAACATTTCCGAAACGGATCTTTTATGATTGTAGCATTAGGTATTTTTGTTAACAGTGAGAACCCTTTTTCTGAAAATAATCATGAAACGTGATTTATTCTATTCCAGTAGTTTTTGTTTGCAAAACGTACGAGAAATGGCTTCTTTTCCTCATGGAATAAGAACTTTTATCAAAGAGTGCGGAAGGTCCGGCGGGGATTCGAATCACACCTGTTGTTATTTCGAGAGAGTAGGGGATTGTCTCCCGACAGCCAGGTATTCTGAGATACTAGCAGTCCGTATCACAAAAAAATAACCTTGTGAAGCGAATTTGCACTATATAAATTTCTGTAACTTATTCCATACCCCCCTCCAGCATTGTCTGGTGTTTGTTTTGGAGTTACATGTATATCACATTGCAGAATGAAAACAAAGCATTCCAAATTACGGTTAGAGCAGTTTCACATGACTGTCGGTTTTGTGTTTACTAAGCTGGCATGAATATGAATATGAGTGGAATGGTTAGGAAACCCGGCAAACTTCAAAAGGGCTAACAAAGGCGCTTCGATTTATGTTGGAAGGGGGCAAGACAAAAGATTGTGCACGATCATAGTTCATTAGCGTTCCCTGAACGACTGAACTCGCACGTTTCTATTGGCTGATTGATTAACATGTTGGAATTTCTATTGTGTTTTGTGCACAGTAGTGGTCGAAAAAAGCTAACAAAGAAGGTCCCTGAGTTTCCTAACCATTCCACTCTATTAACTATGGAATATGGTAGGATTTGTATTTTGGAATGCGTTATTTTCGCTTTGCAGTGTTCTCGTTATCTAAGTGGGCGCGGTTACAGTAGTCACATGCACTGTAATGGTTTTCCTCAAATCCGTTTTCGAATCATACCGTAACTACAAATAAATCATTTCTGTCTTGGAATGTCATATATACTACAGCAATTACCTTGTTCCCGAAAGATCTTGAGAATGGAGTCTTCGGCGGGGCACATGTTGGTCACGTGATGGATGACGGCGTGATCAAAGGCGAAAGCTTTGAAATTGTCCAGCACTGGACCGCTGCAGCCAGGCCTTACCAGGCAGTCCACAAAGCGCTATAGACGACATTAATAGGCAATGTTACATACAGACCTACATTTGGTGAAAATTGTTTTGTTTTTTGTTTTTTGTTGGAAATTACGTATCCACAAAATTAGAACTTGGGGAAGCGATCATGTATAATTTAGAACAACTGGAATGGGACAGTGAGAAAGGAGGAGGAGGATAAAGAGGAGAGTGAAATCTCATTTTTTCTTTGGATCTATTAATGATTAAAGGGTGAAGGCTAAAAAGTCGACCCTCCCTAGTGTTCGTCGACCGTTGTTGCTCAAAGCAGTTTGGGTTAGGACAACATTCATAAGGACGTATTCTCTGTATTTTAAAGGAAACCCTTGCTGTTGAAACAAGTTGCTGTTAAATTGTTGCCAATATGGTCTAAGTGAACGGTAAATATTCAGAAGAGTGGAGAGAGGGACAAAATGCCTTAAAGTGCTCCTATGATCAAATTTTGACATATCAATTTTTTCTCATATTCATAAAGTAGAGTTGCTATTATATTATTACCAGTTCAAACCGTTTTCCGGTACGACGACGGAAAGTCTTTTTTTTTTTACTCCGAATCTTGAATTTTACGGCCGTCATTTTTTAGCGTACGTGACGTCATACACTTAAGGTTATCGTATACCTTCAGGGTACTGTTCCGGATAAATTTAAGTAGCGTCTCGAATATTCTTCGTATTTAGATAAATTCTACCTCATTTTAAAGCTTATAAAAGTGACTACAACGATATACCTAAGGTTTGTAATTTTGATAAAAGTGAATTTGAACCCACGACCACCCGCACTCAACTGAGACCGTGCTCTGCCAACTGAGCTAACCAGTGAGGCGTTCATGCTTAATGCTTAACTGGAAGGACCGAAAAATGATTTGATTTACTTTCTTACGTTCGCGTTGTCTTTAAAACGTACAATTTGGGGTTTTCACGTTGTGTTTTTGCAGAGAACGGTGAAAATGTAGGCAACTGCGTGCATATTCACGTGCAGTTATTGTTTTTGCAATTAAGGCTATTGTTTTATGTTGTCGTCCTTATGTCCCATCGTTTACGCGTGTACATGTCGTGACTGTCGGTGCTACACGTTCCCAACCTCGTTCCCAGGGGTCTTTACATGTATGTGCCTAATCCTTTCGATGCCATCTTGGATTAGGTGCGTAAAGACCCCTGGGAACGAGGTTGAACTGTTCCTTTGTATGTACACAGGAAGCCCAAGCTTGATTTGTGTAGTCACGTAGTCATAATTATAAGGCTATGTATGGGATTTTGCGATTGTGAACTATCTCAGTAAATATTTTAATAAAGTAAACATAACTTGCCTGAACAGTAGTTGATGTCATTATTACTCTTTGGTCAGTGGCAATTGAAAGCAATTTCGATGAATTTTAGAGGGAAAGAGTGGGGTTAAAATTCGTCGAAATTGCTTGAAATTGCCACCAAAGAGCAATAATGACGTCAACTACTGTTCAGGCAAGTTATATTTACTTTACTGAAATATTTGCCGAGATACATGTATCTAACAATCGCAAATCCCATACAAAGCCTTATAATTTTGAACACACAAATCAAGCTTCCTGTGGTATGCACTTGTGCCGAATTTTGTCCCTGTTACATGTACTCGTGTGTACATGTATAGTGATTATGACTACTAATATATCAAACATTGATTTACCTTTGTGATTGGGCTCATGGTATCTGTCAATCAGGAATTTGGAATTGATAAAAAAACTGTGGCTCTCTGTTGTCAGACTGTAACTGTGTAGTCCACAAGCAAAGTCATACTGACAATACTCTCTGGAGCTATAAAAAAAACAATCTCTGCATCAATAAAACTTTCAACCGCTAATAAACTTTAACTCCAACTTTTATTTCAACACACACACAGAGAAATGCCGGCCGTCTGAATTAACTTACTTCAAGAATGATAAGGCCAGTCTACATTGATAGGGTATAAAATACAGTAATAAACTTTTGATTGCACAGGATCACAGAACGCTGTTATAAGTGAGGCACAGTTTTGACGGATCTCTTGTGGTAGAGATGCTTGTATTGGACATCACTCATGGAGCTAATAAAACATATTAAACTGCAGGGCCAATACTATATCAAATATATGCAGGGTCGATTTAATTGAGGTCAATATTTTGACTAGAGAATCTAGTCTTCCACAGTACCAAGCTGTTGTAATGAGGTTGTAAAAAAAATACAATTCAGCAATACCGGAATCGTGCGGATTTCATCAGCAAATTGTCCCGACCACACTAGTAATGGCGGATGTTTAGATTCAATACTCAGAGTTACAAAAAATGTAGGACTTCCCGTCCTCGTATGGAAAAACAGTTTGCACTCAGGTAATAATATACTTCAATAATTTACTTTAAGGCGTAAGGTTGGTATATGTGCGTTGTGCTCACCTTTGGTGAATCGTGTTCTGAGAATGATGAGCACAGTATCTGGAGATTCCATCTGAAGCAAAATTTACTTGAAATCCATAACATATTTCTAAGGAAACAAACAAGACAATGACACGATTGCACAAAGTACAAACATATTGATCTTGGCCGTTTTTGGAAATGCAATTACATTTTTGTAGCATAGGGCCCCTCAGGGCAACTCGTGGATGGTCAGTGAGCTGTTTTTGCATAATATACTAAACATCACGTGACCAACAACATCATGGTTACGTCATCACCACTAAGTGAATCGTGGGGAAACAATGGGCTGTTATCGCAGTTTGGCCATCTTGGATAAAACAATAGTTTTGGCCCCGGTAGCATCGCACTGGTTGGTTTCAGAACGAGTTTATAAATTACCACGCATCCACCCACATAAGTGATTTCTGGATAGGACTTATAGGCACTTTTTTAAATGAGCTTCTAGATCGCCTGACTTATTAGCAACCTGCTAATAATTCTTAAGCACTCCATGCTTGGTTTAAACGTTGCTTCAAACTGTCAAATGCTCTTTCTGCAAGATTCCGCCGAGTTCATTGACAACAATCAGTTCGGATTTTCGATCTACAACCTAACCCCAATAACTCGTTCTGCACATGCGTGCATCCACGAGTTAAAAATGTCAAAAAAAGCTAGTGGTGATTTAAGTACATGCCTATATCTCCCTCATATCTAATGCCGGACAGTTCAAACTTGGACAGGCAAAGTATTGGGTCCCCACAAATCACTTAGTGGTGATGACGTAACGATGACATCATTGGTCACGTGATTTTAAGTACATGCCCATGTGTCCCTCATTTCTAATGCCAGCTGGCTCAAACCTAGACAGACATGGTACTGGGTTGCTATCAATCAGTAAGTGGTGATGACGTAACGATGACGTCATTGGTCACGTGATTTTTAGTATAATTTATACCAAAATAGCTCACTGACCATCCACAAGTTTTTTTTTTTATTAATACAGGATCCTACTGAAATCACATTTCTAACATGGGCACCCTGTATAATTAACAATTATTCACCAAAGGCGAAGTTGAATATTCACCAATATCGACTGAGCCTGAAGCAAATAATTGTTTTAGTATATATATACAACACGGGTACCTGCTTTTGGGCACTGTATTTTGTTTAATTTCTAATATTTCCGAATTGCGAAACGTGAATTTACGCCTACCATTTTGTTTCAAAATTATCCTGAGTTTTGTAGGTGGCTCTTGCTCATTATTTCCAGATAGCGAGCCAATCAAATTGCATGATCTATGTAGGTTCGTGTGTTATATATAGTATATACTAAATATTATCCCTACTTAACTCACCTGAAAAAGTTGAGTCCCCAAGCAGAACCATTTCCCCAAATATTAGCTGTGACACCCTGAAGGAGATCAATACAGATTTCTGAATTATGAATTATATTTATTCCTTGATAAAATACAATCTCTCTTATATAAAATATTTTATTTATTATGCCTTGACCTGTAGGTTTCCAATTCTATAGTGACATCCCCTTGAACATGAAAATATGGGATGTACATTTTTTTAAATTATTTTAAGTAACGGTTCATGTAAGAACGATAGCAGAATCCATTGTTCTGCGGCATTGAGCCTCCCTCACACAGGATTCTCGTGTGTTGTAGAATATAGATACACTGGGCGATAGGGATAAATATTCTGAAATAAAGTTTGTAGAAAGTGTTTGTTTCATTCCATTTTAATGAGGAAATCCTTTTCCAACCAATAGGAATTGCCAAACACAAAAGCTACAAAACTGGCACATTTGATAAGGTTCCTCAGACACGAATAAACGACATATGGAACCACCATGTAAATCATTTCATCAAACTTTAACGAAATCAGAGAAAATGATATGTATCTTACTTTTTGGACGATTTTTATGTTTAAACCAATAAAATCAAGAGTTTTAAGAATACAAAATTAACACCTCACTGCATTCCTTTGCCGTTAGTGCTATCATTCTTACATGAACCATTACTTAAACATATTGATTCTTAGCATTTGCCTCAAGAGGATATTAGCTCATCTAGGAGGCTTGTAAATGCAAACATTATTTTACAATATTTAGGTGTGGAAAAAGAACAGAGTATTAATTGACCAAGTGTGATGAAAAAGGAAAAAAATGCATGGAGGAGACACTGTTATCAGTCGTCAATTTTGATCGAAACATTTAGAAGATCAGTTAATTGAAACATATGTTGTGGGGCAATTTTAACACTTGGTTCAATTTGTTTTGAACTGGAGCAAATATTTTTGAACTGGGGCAGATACTTTTGAACTGGGGCAACTTAATGTTTGAACTGGGGCAAATATTTTAGGATTTGTTTTTAATGGCTCAGTTGCAATATTAGCCCTAAACACTTGTTGATTGCCTGTGAGCTTATGTTCACTGACAGGTTAAGGTCTTTAAACACATTTGTATTTTAATGATCGAGTCATGTGTATACCGCCTCCTGGTTAGCTCAGTGGTTAAGCTCCGGTCTGTCGAGCAGGAGACTGCAGGTTCAAACCCTGGCCGGACCAACACTCAGCACCTTCTACTCAGTTATTTTAAGACCGTCTTAAAATAACTGAGTAGAAGGTGCTGCCTTTGTGAAACAACTGCAAATGGTTAGACCTTCACATCTTCTCCGATAAGGACATAAAATCGTTGGTCTCCCGTCAGCCTCAAGTTTATCAGTCTAGCCAGACTGTCACAAGTTACCAACATTAAATAAAGTTACTTTACTTTACTTTGGTGATCAAGCCATTTAGGCAAGATAAAATTATAATCTATGAGCAGTAAAATTACACAGCTGTACTGGTAATAAGTTATTAAATAAATCTGCAGAAAAATTGCACCATATGTCATGTTATGTTATGCTAATTAGCTACTACCCCAATATTGTCTCATATTTCCTGTATTCAATTCTTGTGCATATTGTATTCTTTGCCAAATTAATTGTACAGCACTAGTTACATGTAATAAATAGTTTTTTAATGAATTGAAAAACTCATTAATAATGCATGAGGGGAAAAAACAAAAGAAATGAATGTTTACGAGTCTTTCAAAATCTGATAGAGATACAGTCTTCATTTACATAAACTTTGCTTTGATTTTCTTGGCCGAAATAGGTTGCATCGCCAAAATAACTGGAATTACATGACTCTTAAATAAATACATCTATGTTTTTGAAGCTCTTCCAAAAATGAGCAGCCGTGTTTTATCAGATCTACATGTACAAACACTCTGGCTGTACCATCGTGTTTGTAAATCTGATAAAACACTGCTGTTCATTTTGGAAACAGTACATGTGCATAAAGAACCCACATACATTGTAAACATGTAGCAAACATATAACTACCTGGTATAACCCTCTCCATCCATCAGACCTTACTATAGATCTGGCTGCATCAACAAAACCTTTGTAAGCTGGCCCTCTACCACTTCCATCATTATTTTACTAAAAGCAAATATCCTTTGTTATATTTATGTAATGTAATAGTGCTTTATTACTGAATCTTAAATTAACTATGAGAGAATTACATATAAAATTATATACAAAATGTAGCCACAGCTGAATCACACGAGTGCAGTGTCCATTAATTCTAGAAATAATCAAGCAAGGTGGGACATTTCTCTCATTGCTTCTCAAATTTTGCAAGACTGAATGTATCTCAGAAAGGGATGATTTGGTGTTCTACAGAATCTGAATCATTCTATGAGTGCGAAAAGTGTCACATTCATGTTGAACATTGCCGTTAATGATTGATTTAATTGTAATAGTGCAAGAATATTGCAAAATTGGATGGGTCCCTAGAATGTCAGAACACTGTGAGTGAGTTTGCGAAATGAGATCATTGCTGTTTGGTTGACAAGAGAGGCTATTTGATCACAGTGGAATCACAACTGTAGGCTATGTATTACCATTTTATAGTAACTTGACACACAAAGAAGTTTAAAAATCAAAATGTTAAGACCACAAAAGTACAGTTACTGTATTATTTTACTTGTATTTTTTAGGAAACAAAACCTGCTAGAACACATATACATGTACTTACACTTGGTTATGTCCATTCATTGTATAATTCATCAAATAGTTTCTCTCACTTGTGACTTTAGAGGGAGGGATCTAATAATAATAATATAAATAATAATAGTAAATATTTATATAGCACTGATTCCTATAGTCCATAGGCGCTTTACATGAATTTCAATTATCCTATTTGCTCTTTACATGTTGAATAAAAATCATCCTAAAAAATTATCAAAAAATCATCCTAAAAAAAATTCTAAAAATTATCTAAAAATTATCTAGTGCTTTACATGAATTTAAATTATAGTAAAAATGGCTATTTATAGGTAATTACATTAAAAAGCTAGATTAAAATAAATAGTAACTATTAATGTTCATAGGGAAAATGCTCTCCTAAATAAATAAGTTGTTTTTTGAAAGAATTAAGGTAGAGATTTATCAGAGTAATATCTCTGAGGTCATCTGGAAGCGCATTCCATAATGTGGGTGCCACTTCTGAGAAGGCTCTGTAACCGTAACCTTTAAGATTGAATTGAACCCTTTCGAGGTAGTTCTTGGAATTAGACCTTACGTTACGATTTGGTAGGTACTGATAGGCAGGAGCATTGTTTATAAGGCATTTAAAAGTTAATAATATGACCTTATATTGAATTATATACTCGATTGGTAGCCAGTGTAGTTGTTGTAATACTGGTGTGATGTGTTCATGTCTTTTAGTGAGACAAACTAATCTAACTTGCAGCTGAATTTTGAACGCTTTGAAGTTTCTGTATTAGTTGACTGGGTAAACCATAAAAAGGTGAGTTACAGAAGTCTAATCTGGACGTAACAAATGAGAGTACTGAGTCGCAGCTGATTGTAGCGACAGATATTTGCGTATGCGACCTATGTTCCTGAGATGCAAGAGGGCTGATTTGCAAGCAGCATTAATTTGGTCCTCCATTGACATGTCGAATATCATGCCAATGTTTCTGACGGTAGTTGAGGGGTTGATGACAGCATCACAAACTGAAACAGAGACAATGGGTGGTGGTGCGGGGGGGGGGGGGGGGGGGGGTGGTTCTGTCTTACTCCTGTTCATTTTCAGCATGTTTTGGGACATCCATCTATCAATATTGCGTGCACAGGCTTCACTTCGCGTCCTTGCTAGCTCAGCTGACAATGACTTGAAGGAGGATAGGTATATTTGGGTGTCGTCCGCATAGAGATGAAAATCCAAACCGTGTTCCTGTATAACGTCAGCGAGTGGGGTGGTGTACTTGAGAAACAACATTGGGCCCAAAATGGATCTCTGAGGAAGTCCAAAGGCAGGTCATGATGGATGGATGTGCCACCGTTCACGTGAACAAATTGCTGCCTTTCAGATAGATATGAGGAGAACCAGTCGAGCGCATTGCCATTAATACCAAATCTACGAGACAGTCGAGCTAGCAGAATATTGTGGTCCACAGTGTCGAAGGCTGCAGATAGGTCTAACAATAGCAGCACTACAGACTGTTGGTCATCTAGAGCATGGAGAACATCATTTTGGACTTTGATGAAGACAGTTTCGGTGCTACAATGTATGATTTTCTTTATAGGCAAACTGAAACAGTTTGTCCATATTGTTCTCTTTTATGTGGTCATTTACCTGGGTGGCAACAGTCTTTTCAATGGTTTTCGACACACATTTCAGATTAGAAATAGGACGGAAATGTAAGAATTCTTTGTGATTAAGTAAAGGTTTCTTCAGTTGAGGATTCAGAAGAGCGATCTTCAAGCTGAATGGCAATTAACAGCATTAATTTTAATAGTGACAGGTTGACAATTCTAGTTACAGTGGGCACAAGTACACTGTATAGGCAAACAGTGTTTAAGAACGGAGGCAGGAATTGGATCAATGTCACATCATTTAGATGTGATCTTCCTCATCATACTAGTTTGCTCGTCTTGAGAGACTGGGCCAAAGTTGTTGAGCTCAGTACTGGACATGCACGTAGTTTCTGAATTAGAATCAGATGTTAACATGAAGGCACAAGGTCATTTCTGATTTTTGCGATTTTGTTGGTAAAAAAATCAGCAAAGTCATTAGCAAGTGTGTCAGTAGGCTCGGTTTCAGCCGTTGGGGTGTCGCCCACGGGGATAAAGTTCAGATGTTATCTCGGAACTATTCTGAGCTAGAGTCGAGTATATCCCACTCAGTACTTGTATAGAGTATGTCTTAGAGACATTAACAAATTGTACAAACTTAGTACATAGGACTTGTAGAATTGTAAAACTCGTTTGATGCAGCGATTTTCAAGTGAATTGTGATCGCAGAGTTAAACGCGTAAACATGGCCTGCGTCAGACGTGACTTCCTCTCTTCTATAAAATCTTTTAATATGGAGTCGTCCGTCTCTTCTTCTCCGATAAAGGCTTTTCTTCTCCGATAAAGGCAGCACTAATTTTCTTTGAAGTAAGAATAGCCAGGTATATAACCAGGTAGTCTTGCATAGGTAAATTAAATGAGAAATGACTCAACATTTTAGGAGCTTTGCGACCTTTGAGCTGACGGTTTCCCAAGTGACTTTCCAGAGCCGGTGCATTTACTGACAGTGTCTTCACCAGAAAACTAACTCTCTTACTGCTTCTTTGTGTGAATCCTTGAGTTCTTCTAAACCAAACTTTTCCACAGCAAATTTAAACACATTTTGGAACAGCAATCGAAAGCCTTAGTTTGGCTTTGGTCTGGCTTTCAAAAGTTTACAATGTAAATTATGCAAACCTATTCAGCAACAGGATTTTAGTGGCAAGTTTGTGATTGGGGAGAGTATCGCAGGCTCACCGAAACCCCCACGGCTGGAAACTGAGCCTAGTGTGTCAGGAGACTCGAAGGGTACAGTTTTTCTGTTGCTCTATAAAGCAGCTTGTTAACTGACAGTGCTTAATAGGACTTTCTGGTTGTTTTTGTGTAAACTTGTCAATCACTGCAGAGTAGAAGGACATCTTGGAGTTAAAGATCGCGTCATTAGCTTGTTGACAGTGCTTTACATTATATACATGTATAGCTCCCTATCGGCTTGTACATTGGAGGCACGCCATTTACACTCCAGACGTCTCTTGGTGATTTTGAGTTGATGTATTTTCTCTGAATACCATGGGGACACAGGGCGCATGATGATAGTCTTCTTCTTAAAAGGGGCGTGTGAGTCATGTATGGACCTCAGGGTGGCATCATATTTATCAGTAATGTCATTGATAGATGTGAAGTTTGAGCAGTCTCGAATGAGGGAGGAGTTTCAATATCCCTGCATAGATTATCATCATTTCTACTTTTTAAGTTTCTGTATTGAATTTGCTTCCGGGGGAGAGTAGGCTTCTCTATGTGAATTTTAGTGTGCACAGCAAAATGGTCTCAGATACCAGTATCGCACACAGAGACGGAGTCAATAATGCTACTGTCGTGCCTGGTGATGAACAAGTCCAATGTGTGACCGCTTACGTGAGTGACTTGCTTAACATGTTGCTTCAAGTTGAACATAATTATTGAGGAGGTACTGGAACTTTTTACTGTTGTGGTTGTTATCTACTTCAATGTGAAAATTTAAATCACCAGATATCAATAAAATTAATGTCCAGGTTCATTATTAGTTCCTTCAAGAAAACTGTGGAATTCTGTGAAGAATAATTCATAAGTAGCCTCCTCCGCAGGCAACTCCTAAATAATAAGAAACAAGAAATTTGAATCACCGGAATTCCTGTGGTGGAAGGATCATCTGAGCGGGCTTCCTGTGGAAGGTTCTTATACCACAGGAATCCCGGTCCGCAGTTTCGCAGTTTTACGGGAGTTGCCTGCGGAGGAGGCTAATTCATAAGTTGAACCATTTGATTTGGATGGTGGGGGTCAGTATATCACAATTATCCGCATGGGGTTTGGACCCACCATCGCCATGTCAATTTGAACTTCTTATTTTGCTTAAGCTTGAGATTAAAGGTCTTGTTATAGAGTAGAACGACACCACCACCACAAGACTTCCGATCAATAATTATGTCTGAGAACATAGTTGGTAGGAGTAATGTACCTGATTGAATATTCATCACTGTCAACCTGAATCCAAGTCTCTGTCAGAGCTAGAATGTCTATTTTAGACTCTAGTAGAAATTCCTTGATGGCAAGCGATTTGTTCCTTATAGACCTTGCATTGAGTAGACAAAAGCTCACATTTCGGTAAGATTTCTTGTCCGATCTAAGCGGTGAGCGAGGGACATAAATAAGGTTATGTGTTGTGTGGTTTGTCTGTTTATTTTTACCGCCATATACAATGGAATGGATGTTGTGGCGCCGATAACGTGAGCGATTAATAATGACAGGGATACTTTGTCTTGTTCTTTCCAAAGTGTACCAGTTTACTGTTCCTGGCACCAGGAGTACAGAGGAGTCCTAAATGTTTCAGGTTGGAAATTGCTTGCTGAGGGAGATAAGAATCGCACATTTCCTAACATTGTAGAGGTGGAAACAGGGTAGTTGAAGAGTCATACCCTTATCTATTGCCATTGAAGCAGGCGAACATTTAATTATTGTCAAGTTATTCCAGTTCACATTATTTACATATCCATTTGCAGGGCGTTGAACAAAGGCCATTGTTCTTGCAGTACGAGAATTCGATGGCAGTGGAATTTTTTTCTTTGGCTCCTCTCTTTCCTCTGTAGCGAAACAGACCATGTTCTTTAAAGTGCCTATAACCCCAAAAAAAATTTTGAATTGAAACTTTAAACCATTATTTAGAACTTAAGGCAAAAATAGGAGGCTAAAACTCAACAGTATTTTTTTTACGGCGTTTCAAAGTTGAGAACCAGAACATGTGGCCGTCAGTTTTCAATTCCCTTTGGGAGCCTGGAGACCAGTGGCCTGTGACGTGTATGTAGTCAGGCGTTCGTTCAATCCCATACAAACGTCTCTTATTTCTGCGACTCTTGCAAGCTCACCACATGATAAATATCCAATGAAATATCACCAAACTTGGTAAATTTACTAATTTCGTTGTGCTCTTTCTTGTGATGGAGTTTATTTCCTATTGATTAGACTATAATAGGACGTTTTTCCTTTTTGAATTCTTTTTTTTATTCAGATTTTCCAACTCCTTTGAGAATACCAAAACAATAGTCTAAATTAAAGGAACAAAAGAAACCGTGCAAATGATTCTGGTAGTTGTAGTAAAATGCGCCCGATTGACGTCATAATTCCAGGCCCTCACCAAGACTCGCGCTGACTTCCAACTGGAAACAGGAAGCCCAAAACGGATGTTTTCGCTAACTTTGACGGCAGTAAAATCGCCGAAGTTTAGTTTTTTCACTTTTATTTTTTCGAATTCTTTGTCAGGGCGCTATACAGAATAGACGTCAAAAATATTTTTTGGGGGGTTATTGGCACTTTAAGTGTAGTTGATGAATATTGCTTTCGCACAGCGCAGCACAGCAACGGAGGTCAAGCAGCTGGTCTTGTGTATAACTTGCATAGCAAGTGTCTTTAGTAGTTGGAGTTTGTATATGTAATGTTGTTGTTTTAGGCCCTTGATTTGTATGCAGAACCAGATCAGATCTTGAAATTGAATATTCAACCATGGCAGGGCCATAATTTATATCCATATACATGGTAATATCAACTGGGAGTTTGTGTCCTGGGATCAGAAGATTGATTACTCCATGCTTAGTCCATTTGGATATTGCAGTCTTACATCCATAGCAACCGGCGGGTGCAACGTTCTGTTTCACCGACTATGGGAGAACTAGTATAAAACTCCAAAATGTTAATGTCCTTAGCTTTTACACCAGCAAAATGCCTCAATTTCATTCCAGTATGATTCCAGGTAGCTTTGTTATAAAACATTTTGTAGCTAAAATGACTTTGGATGATAAAAAAGATAATAAAATGCCAGAGCCAAAAATATGTGGCTGCCAATGATGCTTGGGTACCTATTTCACAGGTCTAGAGAAAGGTCTAGAGAAAGGACAAGAATTAAGGCTGGAGACATTATTTGCATAAAGAAATGCATCGTTGTTTGGGAAATGATGACAAAAAGGAATCCTGTTTATACAACTAAATATAACATGTTTTGCAGTTATCAGAATTGTTTAGCATACTAATTATCATAGACTTCATAGCTAACCAAAGACAATGTACATAATTACATGTACAATGTATGTGGCTTATTGCCTGCATATCAGCTACATTGTATGTGCATATAATTATGCCTGGATCTATACTAGTGTGTTCATTCTAGCTTTGTGTGTTAATTTATCTTTTCCTATTTATTTTTTTATTACATATATATTTACAGACAGGATTAGCAAAATTTTCCTATTTATTAATTACCGTTGTTTGCATCTAATCGTGAACATGTGAGATGAAAACATTCTAATTGGGTATCAAACATAATGTCATTTGTCATCAAACTTCAGTTTGAAGGCATGCTAGATTAACTTTTGCACGCAAAATACCAAGGATTTTTACGATAAACAAATACAGCTGTAACTTCAATCCAGATGTGCCTTTATCTCGGGACTTCAGAAATCAAGTGGCAGAGCTAATGTTGGAGAATTATCGATACGGGAAGAGAATAACTTTGTATTTTGAGTGCTAAAGTTTGTCTACAGGTAGAATATGCCTTCAAACTTTGATAATGAATTGTATGTTATGGTTGGTGCCCCATTAGAACATGTTTTCTTTCACCTCACATGTTCACAATTAGGTGCAAATGACAGTATTATTGTTCTAATTATTATTAGTATTAACCAACTAGTGGACTATCACACATCCTACATTCTCATTGGCTACCCTACCATAGGTCTATTTGTGATAGCTAGCCCATGGTAGAGAAAAACCACACGCATTTTCATGAAAAAAAAGTCATTTTGTAGCCCACTTTACATGTATATATATTCTGAAATAGCAGTTTGCATTTACTCTTGCCGTCTGACCTTAAAGTAAATTTCTACCTTCAAATGTAACTTTGCAGTCATGCTACTTAGCTTGATTAGCCCTTAGGTTATTCTAAGTAGCGCTTACCATAAAATTATTCACTCACGGATAAGCTGCACCTTTTTAACCAAAATCTTCGTTTTAAATCGGGGGTGTGGCTTATCTGCGAGAACATCTACCGAATATAAGGTCTGGAAATTTCCATAAATTAACATTTAAAAGAAATACTAATTAAGCTATTAATACTAATAAATACTACATCAAACCAAAAGAAAGTAAGCACTGGCCATTGCTTTTGCAAGTTTGGTGGCTCCTAACAGATCCGTTTACGTTGTGAATATTATTTTGTTCCTCTGCAAGCGATTAAATACCACGCTAAATGGCACAATGTTTCTTTGCAGCTTTGCACTTTAACAGCAAATTTGTCAAACAGATCTTCCACCTCTCTTTGAATAACAAGTTTTCCTCCAATAGATGGCTTCCGGATATCCTTTTAGGCATGATAGCAATTAACAGACAGCGGATGAAAAAGGAAAAACTCCATGTTGTTTTGACTTCGTTCAGCAAAAACAAAACTTTCAGTGTCCAGTTCTTTCTCTTCCAACAGGTGTTCCTCCGCAAGCGATTAAATACCACACTAAATATTGGCACAATGTTTCTTTGCAGCTTTGCACTTTAACAGCAAATTTGTCAAACAGATCTTCCACCTCTCTTTGAATAACAAGTTTTCCTCCAATAGATGGCTTCCGGATATCCTTTTAGGCATGATAACAATTAACAGACAGCAGATGAAAAAGGAAAAACTCCATGTTGTTTTGACTTCGTTCAGCAAAAACAAAACTTTCAGTGTCCAGTTCTCTCTCTTCCAACAGGTGCCTGGTTACTAAGCTATGGACGAACGTGAGCATGTTGGCTTCGTTGACATGTAAAATTCGATTTAAAAGGTGACCTGAATGAACAGATCCCGGTAAACAAACACTATGGAAAGATAAATCATATATCTAAGTATGTAGACATGAAGTTTATACTATTTTGGAGCTGAAATTACAGGTACAACTTTGGAGTTTTCTCCAGTTTGAAAGTCTGATGAAGGTTTATACAATGTACATGTACGTTTGATATTCTTCTAAAAAACTTTTTTCCCCTGAATCAAGCTTCTAAACTCGTGGTGCGGCTTATCTGCGAGTGCGGCTTATCCGTGAGTGAATATGGTACTCTATTTTTTCTTATTCGTTTCTCTTTATTTACCTACTTAACCATTTCATGCCCACACAGAATTTTCCATATTTTACTGGTTACTTGAGTCTGACAAAGTTTGAAGAGCTAGGCCCTGAGACTCCCAAAAACCATAATGTATAAACTAGTGAACTGCATTCAGAGCATGTTAACAAAGAATAATTTCATCTAAATCCTCCTTTCTTTGCATATAAAGTTAACTACAGGTTACATTACTCGAGACTAAATGTAATTTAGGCATGGTTAAAGAACCAGCGACTACTGGGGGCCCTGTGTTGCAGGAAACAGAGCCACGATCAAGACAACAACACAAAGCACAAGTCCCGGATGAAAGCCCCAGGGCCGCGCTAGCAACACAGGGCACCCAGTAGTCGCTGGTTATTTAACCATGCCTAAATTACATTTAGTCTTGATTATTTCTCCTCAGATTCTATATTTCTCCCAAAAATGCATATTTCACATAACATTTAGAGTTTCATGTTTGCACTAACCTCACTTTCTGTCTCCCAACACCTAAACTTGCCCATGCAGAACCAAGCCATTCTGTCCACAAGCACTTCACAGCAAGCTAAATTCATCCGTAATGACCGCAAAGCATGCCAGGAAATCCTACCAAACAGCGACATGGAACTTCCCCCATCTTCATTCTTCAAAATATATAAAGTCTAAAGCCATTTCGACCTAATACCTTCATATTGGAATCAATGGCAAGTAAATATTGTCCAATATTCCAAAAAAGCTATGATAGGTGGCTCCAGACCCTCATTTATAAAGCCCATGCTAAAGTGACAGAAGACATCCTGGCCCATTCACGAGTGGGAAATGAGGCTCTTTCTCCATCACAATAAACTGGCACAGACTCGGTTCTTTGAGAAAGTGCTGATTGAAGCTCTCATCAGACTTAATGATGTCCTCCAGCACTCTATAAATGGTGAAAAGGCTTTAAAAAGCCTGAAATTCTCTGTATTCCTCTAAACAAACTTCCCACCAGCTCCGTTAAGTAATCCACAACTGTTTTCAAAATGGCTGTCTAAAAACTTTGAGCCCCCAGTATTTTAGGTCAGTTGAAAATTCCATGGTAACAATGACTGTAGTGGGGGGAGGGTTCTTTTCGGTCTAGAAATAGCTAAAAATTGGTTCCAAAAACTCGGGCCTGAAAGAGTTAAGTAATAGACCCTTCCATGTTTTTTTTTTAACTTTTGATATGTATGTATAACAGCAAAACCGGTTTTGCTGTTATACCTATATATCAAAAGTTAAAAAAAACCATGGAAGGGTCTATTTAACAATTAGATCCGCAGCCCGAATGGGCTACGAGTCAATAGCCCATGAGGCGCAGCCGAATGGGCTATTTAACTCGTAGCCCATGAGGGCGAGAGGTCTAATTGTTTTAGTATAAAATAACTAGTTGGACAGTAGAAAATAATATAAATAAATAAATTGAAGTTGAAAAAAAAATATTATTTCGCGAAAATGCGTGCGGATTTTCTCTACCATGGGCTATCACAAATAGACCTATGGTAGGGTAGCCAATCAGAATGCAGGATGTGTAATAGTCCACTAGTTGGTTTATACTAATTTGTAAGAGTATATAATTATAAAATAAAAGGTTGTTGTTGTTGTGTTTATACGCGCGCGTAGACATGAGCTGTACATCTACTAGCGTTGGTACCCTTAACTCGTTACCACAACAGTTCAAAGTGACCAGCAAAATACACTGCCTCGTACCTTTGATGAGATCAAGGGGTGCAACGCCCGGGGGGGGGGGGACTTCCCATAAAAATAGACGGGGGTGCTCGACGTGAGAAATGAGATTCACCCCTAAAAGATAGCAATATGGGCGTGGCTCACAAAACATTTACCCCTAAAAGATAGCACTCCAAAAGACAAATTTGTGCAAACTAAAGGAAATAAGAGACAAAGCTCTGCCCCATAACCTCGTCTTTAATATTCGGATGGATCAAACTCTATATCGAAGCCGTAAATACCGATTCAACTTGTGGGGTCTCATGCTCGAGGATCCAGCGCTATTTTTTCTCGGCCACAAACAATTTGGGTCTCGGAGACCCCTAAAAGATAGCAGACCTTTGGAAGACCCCTAAGAGATAGCACTGCTAACGATTTTAACCCCTAAAAGATAGGTCGAGCACCCCCGTCTATTTTTATGGGGAGTCCCCCCCCCCCCCACCCCCCCCCCCCCCCGGGGTGCAACGTAGTGTTGCCATCACTCCACCCGTCCCGAGACTCCTATGGCGCAAGACGGTCTCGTTTTCCTTGTTAACTACAGCCTCGGCAATCTTTTGGCTTCCACTCATTGCAGGCTAGTATCTGAAACACTTAGATCCTAAACCGTAACGGTAGATTTGTAAGCTAAACGCGAGGGAATTGAACATTTGCTCACTTTTTACATCATAAGTACTACGTAAAGTGCCAGGCCTCGTTGCCGTATTTATTACGTGATGCCCGTGAAGCCTTGTGGGATTGGCTAGTAGTCCCAGGCCAGACGGCGAGCGCGCCCACCGGCCCGCCGGCCCGGCATTTATGGGCATTTGATATTTTGGAATCAGAACGTTGCAAATCCCAACCGTGGTGTCAGCCGTGTGGTTTTGGAATGAGTGCAATTGCAAATCTCTTATAAAATTCGTTATTTTGACGCAGCCTCCATGATCAATTCCCCACCCCGTCAACTTTTCTTTGCTGGCACTAGCTGAAATGCCCCACTCCCGGCACAAAAAAACAGTCAAAATCCCCACGTATGCCGGGATGATGAATTGTGCGTACCCCATTACAAGGGGATGGATCTGTAAGTCATCAAATTACCGAGATAAATAATAAGACAACGAAAACTAGGGAGCATCGCGTTGCTACCCGTTTCCCAGCCGAAATAATATATTCCAAAATGTACAAACTGTAACTAGTAGTCATTACACATGTGCACGTGCACCAATATAATAATCCACGGGAGAATGGGGGCGCAATTATGGAAGCAAAATGTTTCAATACTTTTGGCTCCAGCTGTAGGTATCCGGTTGAATCCAGCTCTTGTTTACGAAGAAGAATATTTCTGACTGATTTAGAATCACTGGAAGTGTAAGACTATAAACACTTTATCGACTAACAGCGCTGCTTTTCTAAGATGACTGACTTTTCAACCCCTATACCCTATACCTTTACGAGCACTAGGATTGATTTGATTTATACTTTATTACTTCCATCACACCTAAGTTAATTTACACCTATTATATGGTGCCTCTAAACAATTAACTAAAAAGCTACAATATGTACAGAATTCAGCAGCAAAAGTCTTAACCTGTAAGAAAAAATACGATCACATTTCTCCTGTTCTTAAAGACCTTCATTGGCTTCCTGTAGAAAAACGTATTACATTTAAAATTCTCTTACTGACATACAAATCTTTAAATAATTTAGCTCCGTCTTGACCTACAAAACTTAGTTAAGATATATACACCTAAACGTACACTACGGTCATCATCCGATCCATTTCTCCTTGTTCGTCGACCTTCGAAACTTAAAACTTATCAGTGGACAACGAGCCCGTTCCAGTTGCTGCACCGGCACTATGGAACAGTCTTCCTTTCAACGTCAGATCAAGTACTAGTCTCAATCAATTTAAGTCGAAACTAAAGTACCATTTATTTATAAATTAGTTACAACAATTATGTACATATTACTCATTACCTTTATTATTATTAGATTTTTACTTAGTTTAGTCACAAATTTTTAATTATTAGTGTAAATTATTATATTTATTCATAATATTGTAAAGCGCATAGAACGGTATCGTATTTGCGCTATAGAAGCTTATTATTATTATTATTATTAATGAGTTTCTTTCTTTCTAGTATTATAGATGCGAAGAGGAGTCTACAGGAAGCTTACATGCAAGTTTGATCGAGGGTCTGAATGGGGTTAACTGGCTACTGACAAACAGCCTTAAAAATAACTGACAAATTTGTTTTTTGTGGGTCAAGCATTGTACATTTTCTCTAGTATATAATGATTAACTAGGGCTAACTGACAACCCCCCCCCGCCCAATTGAGACCCTCTTGATTTGGTAGACCAAATTTGATTTGAGACATTCGGATCAGAGTAGCCTGATTTTCAGACGGTATGAGGTCGTTCGCTCACTTTCTCCCCCTCCCCGTCTGATGGATTTCATAAAAATTATTAGACTTTCCGTGTTCCTGACGTCAAAATTTGAACCAATCAGAGCGAACTTTACACTTTATGGCAAAGTCTGGAATTTAAGGAATGTGCTCGCATACTTTTCTAAATGTCGTTGGGGAAGGACTTGAGCAGTGTCCCGCCAGTTTTCAGAATTTCGAAGCTATATCCAGAGTAGAAGGAAACATTGGAATCGTTCATTCATCGAAACGAAGTGTTTGTAAATCTACGTAAAAAAAAAACTATGGGCTTTGGTAAATCACTAATCTTCCTCCACTTACAAATCTCATGCATTCGATCTGAAACATTCTCCTAGGTTTTTGGCTTTTAGAAGACCAAATCTTTCATAGAATATTATGATTTTTCTGCAGGAGTGAATACACATACTAAGTATGTTATGGAAAACGTTTCATGGCACTTGGGTGATTATTTTTGTTTTCAGAATTATGAACACACTCCGTAAGCTCATGACTCATGTACGGCAATGGCATCTAAACTTTGCACAAAAAGTCTGGTTAAACAATCTCTGATACCAAAAACTACACTAGGACAACTTTAGGGTCTCGTGTGACTAATCGGCATACATATCAAGCTTCAAAACATTTTAAAAGTAAAAGCGTAAAAGTTCTAAGATCAAAGTCATAAACTTTACGGCATCACTCACAGGAATCGAGGCTGATATTTCTTGTAATGTTGTATGCATTCTCATACACTGTCCTGCAAATACTGCACGCAAACTTCAGTTTAGAAAGTTCCTGCTCTCCAAATAACCACAGAAGCTCAAACAGGATACCATTTGGAGAAATCGACTGAAGTTTGAAGCTGTAGAATGTTTTTTTTTCCAGTGCATGAAAGCTGATAGATACAACTATAGTAAAAGCCGCCACTATATATACGACTGTTCTACACTTCACGCTTAATTCTTACGCGTGTTCGTATTGGCTTATTGTAAAAACAAAGGTTGATGACGTGGGGAACATGAAAGTCTATGAAGTCCATCAGGCGGGGAGGGGGAGGAAGTGAGCGGACGACCTCGTACCGTCTGAAAATCAGGTTAGGATCAGAGCGGCTGATCACAGGAGTACAAACAATAAGCCACTCAAAGCTGCCTCCCTCAGTGGACGTACGATCTTACGTCCTTATCCGAGAAGGCGTGAAGTTCAGTAACCATTTGCAGTTGTTTCACAAAGGCAGCACCTTCTACTCATAAAGACGTACCCTGAGTGTTGGTCAGCGGCTGGAGTATAGAGTTGATAACGAGGGTAACCGCGGTGACGAAACCGAAAGAAAACAGAAAACGGAGGACAAAAATATTAGTTTGGTATTTTATATACTTCTGTATTTTATTGCTATACGTATGAATATAAATAGCGAAGTCGAGAAATAGAAATGGCGCCAAAAGATATACTTCTGGTATAATGATATGTAAACTAACTGTAAACGCTATCTTCGCTGTTTGTGCGCCAATTTAGTTTTGGCGTTATGCATGGCAGTGATCAGTATATGTAATAATTGTAGAATTAACCTAGCTTGAAGCATTCAGGCTGACTTTACTTTCCCTCGGTCTCTTCACGTAGCGAAATTCTTTGCGTTTCCCATGAATTCGATCGCGTAGTCAATGCTGCGGATAAGTGACGTAAACTACGAGATCAAGTGAACGCCGACCAGATTAATTATCGATCAGCGTCGAATATTACATGCGCTTTTGGTTGCCAAAAGAAAAGAAAACGGAAAAGAAGGCAAAATAAACGTTTGTTTTTGACTCGAGTGGTGTATAAACCTTTTTATGTACTATCTTGTTATGGAGATCGGAATATTGAAAAGGCGCCAAAAGCTATAGAGTAGACATGTTTAAGCGCCACTTTAAGTTTACAAGTTGCCTTTATTTGCCTTGTACATATATTACATATATGATATTAGTAGGTCGTATAAAATGTATGGGGACGTGAGGCGCCTATTTTTAGTGGGTTTTTAGCTTTCATGCCTGTTAATAGTGTTGATTTAAACTTTTGCATGGTGGAGTGTAGCGACCTTTACCCAAAAGAGAACATCTGACTAAATAAATGTCATATTAAGATTATAATTAGAGGCTTTTCTACTTCTTCACGGATTTCTTTTGAGGTTAGAATGTATGCCTACATGTATCTGAATTTAACTTTTACCAGTAATACTATTCAGTCTTCAACCCTAGAATATATCAGGTTCAAATAGGGGTCTAATTTCTGCCCAAGTTCAGGTAACGGATTACCCATGAAAACAACAGACAAACAGGCAGTAAGGGGGGAAGCTAATTTCCGCCCATGTTCAGCTGTTGAGTTCAGGTAACGGATTACCCATGAAAACAACAGACATAAACAGGCAGTAAGGGGGTCTAATTTCTGCCCAGGTTCAGCTGTGGAATTCAGGTAACGGATTACCCATGAAAACAACAGACATAAACAGGCAGTAAGGGGGGAAGCTAATTTCTGCCCATGTTCAGCTGTTGAGTTCAGGTAACGAATTACCCATGAAAACAACAGACATAAACAGGCAGTAAGGGGATCTAATTTCTGCCCAGGTTCAGCTGTGGAACTGATTCAGGTAACGGATTACCCATGCATGAAAACAACAGACCGGCATAAACAGGCAGCAAGAGGGGCTCTTGCTTGGTTTGCCTGTTTATTCGTAAGATTTATCCCCATACTTTCAAATTAACTTCTAATCTAGTATAAGCTGCTTGCGAAGTAGTTGTTTCCCCTTGTATTTCCATGTTAGATTGTTGACTCCAACATTACAGCTTCCTGAACCATCGGCTGACATATCTAACATGGCTATATCTGTTCGGTAGAAAATGTAGGCCCTGCATTCTACAACAACAATATATAAAAACACAAATACACAAAATATAGATACACATGCAGTGACAATATACTAAAATAATATATATATATATATGCATGACAGTACAAACTAAACAGATTAAGTAAATTCGCATGATCGAGGATAAAATGATAATCCCGCGCGAATGGTTTATTCAACAGGCCAGTTTTAAATCATTAAGTAATCAATTAATTAATAACTTTAAACAAAATAAATTGTAACACAGTCGCAGCGATAGGTACGTTCGTTTCCATTACCTTCTTCCATTTAAAACTACAGCTCGTTTCCTAATACTTGAATGCGATGAGTCTTCAGGGTTACCTATAAAGTTGTCGCTGATTCACCGATCACAGCGGAACGCGTGAGGTCGAAGGAGTTTATCGCGTCAATTATTTGCTTGAACTCTAATGAGACCAAAAATCCTTGATATGATGGCAACAAGACTGCTGCTGCTTTAGCAGCCCACAACAGAGGCCAAACAGAGCAATGGCGTACATACATCCCTCTTCTTCGGCGTTTCTTCTTTCCGGCCAGAAACATTAGAATTGAGCGCATTCACCATTTTCCCGCCACAAATCTGATACTTTTACTTGGCAAATCTCGTTCGAGAACCGGTCAAAAGCCTTGTTCTTGACAATTTTTCTCCCTTTACAATCACAACGCCTACCACTTCTGAAGTTTGTCAAGTAAAGCTCCAAAAACCCTGTTTTAAGTGGAAAGCGTCCTCCATGATCGCGTGGGAACATCCTTGAAGTTTGAGCGTCGACGGCAAGAATATAATTTCTGCTCTCCACAGGAATGAGCGTAGGTTTTTGTCGAGGGTCGAGGGTCGAGTGTAAAAAGTCGAGGGTCGAGTGTAAAAAGTCGAGGGTCGAGGGTAAAAAGACGAGGGTCCAAAAAAATTGCTTAAACCTATCTATACTATTATAATTTATGTTCCTACGACGTTGGGCCTCCTGAATACCGCGGATATATATCTCGGTAATGGCTAAACGGATATTCACCAAAATTGGACACAATGACCTTCCAGACCGGACAAACCATCACAGGGGGGTCCATCAATGATGACGTCATCGGTCACGTGACATTTTTGCTCTCTTCGCAAGTTCTTCCATGGTAACTTTGTCATGGTGTCTCCTACCACATGTATATGCGGATGACACCCAAATATACTTATCATTTAAGCGGTCTTTGCTTGGAGACATGCAGAAGTCGCGAGCGAGAATCGAACTCTGTATCCGTGAATTACAGCCGTTGGATGATATGTAATAACCTCATGCTAAACAACGATAAAACTGAACTATTGGTCCTTCACGCTAAGCATCGACCACAGCCTCTGTTGCAGTCTCTTGCTGTTGGCGATGTCCCTACATTGCCCACTTGCTCTGCTCGGAACATTGGTGTCGTCTTTGACGATAACATGAACTTTGATAAGCACATAAACGATCTTTGTAAATCTGCATTCTATCATATTAGAAACATCTCCCAGGTTAGGAAGTTCCTCAGTGTAGAATCGACCAAAACGTTAGTTAATGCATTTGTTGTTTCGAAAATTGATGGATATAATGCGCTTCTCTGTGGACTCCCGTCCTATTTATTACAAAGGCTACAATATGTACTTAATACGGCTGCGAGACTCATAACGCTATCGCGCAAGGCTGAGCACATAACTCCTTTGCTCATAGAGCTACATTGGCTCCCAGTGGAGCAGCGCATTAATTTCAAAATCTTGCTCTATTGTTTTAAAATTATGAATAATACTGCACCATCGTATCTAAGCGAGTTACTTGTCCAATATGCTCCGGTGCGTAGTCTTAGGTCATCTAATCAACTTCTCTTTCACCAGCCTTCATATAATCTTAAATCTTGTGGTAATAGAGCTTTTTCTGTATCTGGACCAAAATTGTGGAATGAACTTCCCCTTGATATTAAGATCAGTCCGTCTGTCAGTATCTTTAAGTCCAGGCTCAAGACCCATCTTTTTAGGAAGGCTTTTTTCTAATTTTATTGATAATTATTGACTTTTGCTTTTTTAGAGTGCATGTGGCGGCATGTGGCGGCTGTTTTAGCTGAATAGTACTGAATAGTGCCAACATCCTTCCCTTTTCTTATTTAATTGGTGCTGTTTTGTGCTATTTGGCTGGTGTTGTCGCATGCTTTTATTGTTTGCACTCTACTTTTACTTTTACTTCAATTTTTACTTCAATTTTTAGTCATAGTTTACATAGTTCATTATCTATATTCACATTTATTTATATTCATATACATGTTTTTCGTTTCATTTTATTTGAATTGTAACTAGTTTTATTGCGTATTTTTAAATTGTACATTGTAAAGCGCATTCGGGCTTTCTTAGGAGAATTGCGCTATATAAGAATTAAACATTATTATTATTATTATTAACAATTGCTCAAACCACAGAGAAAGTTGAGAAACTATCCTGGGCGGTTAACTAATCCAAATCATCCAAACAGCCAGAAAGGAGCTTGCCGATGTCAATCAAAGTCCATGGAGTGAAATTTTAGAACGTCTTCCCGACGGGACCCCTGCACTGTTTCCCGCTTGAAGATCACATGACCGAATAGCTATATAGCCGAGCCTCCGTTCGAGATACATGTGCTTCGTTGTCTCGAGCGGATGGCCTGTTGAGTTCAGTCTTTGTAATTGGCTGTGAGGTCACACGAGTAGTATATAATATGCCGGTTCTGGTGCAGCACCTCCGTTTCCTCATTGCAACCCCATCCGATGATCCCCTCCCCCAGCATATTGTTTGGACCTTGTTGTACCAAATCCCAACTTATATCTCTCGAGTACCATAGATGTTGTAATTTGGTACAACAAAGTCCAAACAATACGTTGGGGTTCGGGGGCCATCAAACGGGCTTGCAATAAGAAAACAAAGGTGCTACACCATAACCACCATATTGTATACTACTATAGTAATCCACATCTAATTTGGTGTCCACTTTATTGTATTTTGACACCCTATTAGAGGAGGGGTCTAGTATAAGGTATTAGGATAGCGTACTTTCCTCCAGGTCTACCTCTAGTTCGGCTACCCCGTTCACTTTATTGTATTTTGACGTCCTATTAGAGAAGGGGCTAGTATAAGGTATTGTACTATGGCTGAACATACACTAACATTCGTTCGAGCACCAAGGGCCATTAAGGGCTATTTACGTGGGTAGAAGATGGATGTTCCAGATGGTAACCCTCTAGGAGCAGACCCAGCTGCGTTTCTAGCCGGTGTGCGGAAGCAGACTACCGAAAAGCTCGAGGAAGAGCTCCAAGACCTCAATAGCTTTAAGGTTCAGCTAGCTTTAAACATAACGCTCCGGCTCGACAAACCTGAGGGTTCAGTATATGAGATAGCTACCTTTCGTAGCTTGCAATCCGTTTTGACCAACGATGCTGAGATCCGTGGGGTCATAGTAGAAGCACATGCTCAGATCCACAACTACGTTGAGAAGTGGATAAGTCGAGGATCAAACTGGGTTATAGATAGAGTCAACATTCTATGGTTGAACATTGCTCGATATCAACCACTACGTGGAGGTTCATATTTACCACTACCTACCGAAGTAGCGAATAAGAAAGCAGTGATCAATGAAAAGAACAAAGATGATCGTTGTTTGCGTTGGTCGCTACGTGCCGCGCTGTTTTTAGTCAAACAAAACCATGAGAGTACATCGAAGTACCGAGAAGACGATGGATTGAACTTTGATGGGGTGGATGCGCCAACGCCAATCTCACAAATAAAACGCGTAGAGAAGCAAAACAAGATCTCTATTAATGTATACGGTTGGGATCCAAAGGAAAAGTGCTTGATTGTGCATCACATCTCAAAGGAGACTTTCTTGACACGCGTTAACTTCTTGCTTATAGAGCACCAAGATAGCGGTCTTCAACACTACTGTTGGATCAAGAACTTCAACCGCCTCCTATTAGATCAAACAAAGCATGACCACAGGCAGCACTTCTGCGAGCGATGTCTACATGGATACACTACTGAAGCTCTTCTTGAGAAGCACATTCCAGAGTGTAACGGCGTCGATGACCGAGCCATTCGAATTGAAATGCCTACCAATGAGAACAACATAGTCTCCTTTCAGAATATCCACAAACAGCTAAAAGTTCCCTACATTATCTATGCCGACCTTGAGGCTTTAACCACTAAGATCGTGGGACCTGCCCAAGACCCTAAAAAGAGCAACACCCAAAAGACAGAAGAACATATTCCCTGTGGATTTTGCTACATTGTCGTACGTTCTGGTGGTCATAGCGAACCACCTGTACTATATAGAGGCACAGATACGATCGAACGCTTTCTACGATGTGTACAAGAGGAAGAGGCGAAGATCAAAGCCCAAAAGGCCAAGCCGCTATGTATGTTACCGAAAGACCAGAGGGTTTATAATAGAGCAACGATTTGTCATATCTGCCAGAAGCCCTTGGTTGGTAGCGATAGAGTACGTGATCATTGCCACATCACAGGCGAGTTTCGAGGTGCCGCACACGGAGTCTGTAACCTCAAATTGCGTATCTCACCTACCATTCCAGT
This sequence comes from Actinernus sp. WN-2022, assembly GCA_030867875.1. Taxonomy (NCBI): domain Eukaryota; kingdom Metazoa; phylum Cnidaria; class Anthozoa; order Actiniaria; family Actinernidae; genus Actinernus; species Actinernus sp. WN-2022. The sequence continues at coordinate 136,826,798 of JAOWCC010000577.1, read as the reverse complement.
TGTATTCCACAACTTGCGTGGATACGATGCTCACCTACTGATGCAATCAATTTCCAAGACAGAGGGAGATATCTCTTGCATCCCAAACAATATGGAGAACTATATTTCATTCTCACTTGGCAACCTCCGGTTCATCGACAGCGCACAATTCCTATTAGGGTCGCTAGACAACCTGGTTCGTAGTACCATAGATGCATCGGCGGGCAAATGTAAGCGATGTAATAAGGTCGAGCGGGTTGTTGTTAACAATGCTTGGGAGCTAGTGGGGACTTGCCAACAGTGTGGAGAAGGTAGCATAAAGCAACTCGACCTATCTTGTCTCCCAATAACCGTTAAGCATACACCCACGAATGCGCATCTTCTTGGACGTAAAGGTGTCTACCCTTACGAGTACATGGACACTTGGGAAAAACTCATAGAGACTTCTCTTCCACCAAAGAATTCGTTGTATAGTAGACTAAACCTAGAGGACATAACCGACGAGGACTATGAACATGCACTAGAAGTTTGGAATGTATTCGGTTGTGAAACGTTGGGTGACTACCACGACCTTTACCTCCAAACCGATGTACTTCTTCTAGCAGATGTGTTTGAGACCTTTCGCACAACATGTATGCAAAACTATGGCTTGGACCCGGCTCACTATTATACTAGCCCAGGACTCTCGTGGGATGCGCTGTTAAAGAAGACTGGTGTAGAGCTTGAACTATTGACCGACTATGACATGCATCTATTCGTTGAGAAAGGTCTACGTGAATGAATGAATGAATGAATCTTTATTTAAAACACGGAATCTCTTCAAGTTATACTTGGTTTCCAAGAGAACCGTTACAAAAAGTTAATAGTATTTGGACTAATAATATAATTACAAAACTTATGTTAAATATATACATTAAAAATATATTATAAACAGTCCATGAGTCCACAAATATCAATATTTTGGAGCTCCGTTCGAAATATGGTTAAACTGTTTGCCTCTTTTGTAAAACTGGGCAAAGAGTTCCAAATTTTGGCTCCATTGTAAGAAAAACTTCTTTTTAGTGCTTCTGTTCGAGGTCTTGGGATATGAAGGTTTGCATTTGAATGACGTAAGTTATAGCTACAGTGTTGGGATTCTTTCATAAAAATATCAGAAAGATAGCTGGGCGCTAGGTTATTTACTGTCTTGTACATCATAATAGCCCTTGTTTTTAGCCTTCTTTCTTTTAATGATTCCCAACACAATTCCTTACGAATGTCTGTTGACCTAATTGTGTAATCAGATTTAGTTATTATTCTTGCAGCACGATTTTGGAGAGTCTTTAACTTATTGGCAAGACCCGATCCAAGGTTATCCCAAACAATAGAGCAATATTCTAAGGGTGGAAGAATTAGTGCCTTGTAGACTTTTATTAAAGCATCTCTTGGTACAAAGGGCCTTACTCTCCTCAATATCCCAAGACCAGAGGATACCTTTTTAATAATATTATCAATGTGGTGGGATAGTTATGGTATCTCAGCGTACTGACAAAGCAAACAACCTAAATATATCCGATTTCGATCCCAATAAGCCAAATAGCCATATAGTCTACCTTGATGCTAATACCCTATACGGTTGGGCTATGAGTCAGTATCTACCAACTGGAGGATTTGAGTGGTGTATACCAACAGAAGAACAAATCACCCAGCACGCGAGCAATTCAGATAAGGGTTACATCCTCGAAGTCGACCTCGAATATCCTCGAGAACTTCACGACGCACACAACAGCTATTCGCTAGCTCCCGAGAGAATGCAAGTGGATAAAGCTTGGTTATCAGAGCATCAGACTGATCTATTTGAGGAACTATACAAAGGCAATGGATCTTTGAAAGCGGAGAAACTTGTGCCTAACCTATATAACAAAGAACGATATGTGCTTCACTACCGCAACCTACAACTATACTTATCTCTTGGTATGCGTTTGAAAAAGATCCACAGAGCACTACGATTCGACCAATCCCCATGGATGGAGCCATACATACGAATGAATACAGAGTTACGAAAACAAGCGAATAGCACTTTCGAGCAAGACCTCTACAAATTAATGAATAATAGCGTATTTGGCAAAACAATGGAGAATCTACGAAAACGTGTAGATATCAAACTAGTGCGCTCTTCAGAAGGAATCAGACTACAGCGTCTCTTGAATAAACCTAGCTATGCTCGCTCCACAATCTTTGACAACGATCTAGCCGCTGTACACAACTACAAAAGTAAGCTACTGCTGAACCGTCCAGTATACGTTGGAATGTCGATTCTAGATCTCTCAAAACATCTGATGTATGACTTCTACTATAATGAGCTCAAGAAGCAGTATGGACAACGCTGTAATCTACTCTACACTGACACTGACAGTCTACTACTACACATCGAAACTGAAGACATCTATGCAGACATGGCTATCAACAAACGTCTCTATGATACGAGCAACTACAGCAAGGACCATCTGCTGTATAGTATTGACAACAAGAAAGTAATTGGCAAAATGAAAGACGAATGTGAAGGTGTTACCATTGTTGAATATGTTGGACTACGATCAAAGCTCTACTCCATCTTGAAAGTAGATGGTGGGGAGATTAGGAAAGCTAAAGGCACCAAGAAGGCAGTTGTGAAACATCGCATCCGTCATGAACAATACAAAGAGTGCGTGCTAGATAAGAAAGTATTCCGTCATAGGATGGATATGCTTCGAAGCGAAGGGCATAGGATGTATGGTATACATATGAATAAGGTCTCTCTATCACCATTCGATAGTAAGCGCTGGATTTCAGCAAATGGAATCGATACACTAGCCGATACAAAGACACTATTCCAGAGGAGGTAAACTTAGACGATTTTATTTGCGAGCTGCTATCTTAGATCGGTTGGGTACGAACAGAATTCCCTTTGGAGGTAGTTCAGTATCTGATGGTACAACTTGTAGCTCTTCACGCACAAAACCTCGCTTTGGTGCATCCTTTCCCAAATAGTACAGAACTGATTGATTCGAAGATATCGCACTACGCGAAATAACATATGTCTGTAAACTCCACACAGGATCAGTCGCTCGCTTTGCTCCACCTTCCAACTCACCAGGTGCATAGAGATATCGAACTAGAACGTCAAACGGCAAGCGCTTTTCTTCTAATCCGACAGTCCTCGAATATGTAGGAGTTTTGATGTTAACTTGCTGTGCTAATATGGTGTTCGAAGGCTCCTTCCCCGTAAGTCGAGTCACCTCGTTGTTCATGGCTTTGATAACATCTGGAAGCCGCAATACCCATTCTCTACTACGTGCATCTGATCCTTCTGAAGCAAACACCATCTCCTGTGCATATTGATATCCAAACAATCTCTCAGCTAGTGTTCTATTTGCTCGCTCGACAAAGCTTTGCGCCCTATGATTACCAGCCTCACCTCGTTGGACTTTCGTACCATGTTGCTCTAAAGTTCCAGACATATGCCCCATGAATTCTCTACCAGGATCGACTTGCAAAGTTTTTGGCCATTCTAGTGGACTACGCTGGTAGATTCGTTCAAAAGCTGCAGCAACTTCGCCACTATCTTTCGAAGCTAAAGGCTCGGCTTCTTTATAACGAGAAGCCACGTCGATTACCACCAAGGCATATTTATAGAGCTTTCGCCCCCGCCCAGGTCTATCGTGAGGTAGAAAGATTAAATCAGCTTGGTGAACCTCATTTGGTTTCGATACAGTCCAATGTGGTCGTGGGATATATCGCGGTGGTGGTAGGTATATCTGCCATAGTGCCTGTTTCTCTAACCAACTCTTAGCCGAGTCTTCCGATACCTTTGCTGCCACTTCTAGCTTACCAATTGCAGCGTGGCCTTTCCAGTATCCCTCAGGACCATAGAAGATATTCGCAAGGATAGCGTCCATTATATATAACATAACGATGAGGCCCTAATACGAAGACAAAAACGAAGAATAAAGACTAGTCAGCCAACTAGTTCTTATTATTCTTTTTTTGCATAAACTTATTCTCTACCATCATACATATAGTGGTATAAGGTCTAAGTATAAGCCCTTCACATGTGGTAGACCTTTGATTTCGCGGGGCTCTGTACTCCACTTGAACATTATCGACTTTACGTTGCCTTCGAAACCTAACTCGGTTAGATTAGCGCCCTCTAGCAACTCAACATCTATTGACTCTGCCCCATCTTCGAAGCATGGCTTGGTACGATGTGGATTAGGAGAGTTGGGGGCTTGTAAAGCGTAAGTGCGGATAAGGTTTCCGGTTCCTTTATCCTTCGCATTAAATGATACCACGCGTGAGGTACGTTCCTCGACTTGCACGTTTTCCATTTTCATCGAAAGATGCCTCTTGAAGTTCTCCTTGACTCGAACGGTTTCAATTTTCGTCGAAAGTTGCCTCTGATATGTATATGTATGAATAGCTTCAAATGTATACAGAAAACCAACTTTTACGATTGACAGAAAAAATCTCGTTTTTACAGCATATCTATAGCCATCGACTAGCAGCATATCCAATAGCAAGCATCCCCCCACCTACGTAGAGTAACTCACCTGTCTTCTGCGAACTAGAAGGTCGATAGTAGTCGTAGAATCTAGGTTCGCGCATATTCCTCGGATTTATTCGATTCAATCCCACGTTTACCGTATTGTATAGCTCAGGTTTTTGTTTGCATTATTGCTAATCACGTAAGCATTATGCTGCAAATTGGCCTGTTCGTGTAACCAGTCAGCTACGCGAGTTCGGTTTTTCATATAAATACCATATGCGATCTGATACTTCTCTAGTGCCAGGTCGTGTCTTTTTTGCTCAGCAGCCATTACAGCGGGATCTTCACCAGTAGGTTTCTTGGCTAGGTAGCTTCCTCCTATGAAGGTAGATGCATTGAGTACTGCTCCACCAAGCATAGTTATTAGGGCAACGAGGGCCATCTATAGACTACTTTGGAAAATATCCTTTATCGTCAAGATATTTCTTAGCAGCTATGCTACCAGCCAATACAGCCGTCCACTTCGCGTAGTTTATGATCGATGACGAAGGGTCACTAAGCATGGGCTCTTTTGTTATTTTTTTTTATATGAACCCAATGCCACCAGCAATACCAGTTAATATAGCAGCGTCCGTCAATGTTTTCATCAGCTCGTTCTCTACCATTTTTGCATAACATATATGGCCTATGGTTCTAGTCTTCAAATGGTGTAGCATCTACTCCATATCCGGCAACACACTCGCTGGGGGTGCTGTGTGTTGTTCGGTATCACGCGGTAACATGATTGCTGGGGGTTCGGTATAGCACTGTATGCTACCCCGCGGTGTAGGTGAGTAGTTACAACAGCTCTCAGCAGCCCTATCAACGCCCGCCTATGCCAATAACTGCAAGTGTAGTGTTAGTAGATATGTTATCTAAAAAGCCGGGTTCAGGTTTAGCTACCACACTTTCTTGCACCACTTCACATTCACGCGCTAACTCACGGGAAAGTGCTTCTCTAGCTCGTCGATTGCTTTCTGCCAATGCTTTTCCAGCAGCTACGCGTCTTGGATTTTTATCAGTCGCAGTTATCTGATCCATCTGTTCCGCCATCTTGTTGCAGGGATTTACAGTGTCCATCTTGTTGCGTTGTAGGAAATGTTTGAGATATATCTGTTGGCTGTATGTCTTCAATAGGTATATAGCTAGGAATAACTACGTGACCAGCAACATGTAGCATAGCACTAGCTAGAGCAACAAAGCGACCTGCTTTAAGAGACATCCTACCAACCTCAGTGGCTATCTCATTGCGAACTAGTCGGTCTTCTTGTAGTTCCTTGAGAAGTGTTTGTTCATCATCTATAGTAACTAGATGTGCAACCACACGAGTAGCTAGCCGCATTGCACCATCGACTAGACTCCCTGTTATTTGCTGAGCTCGAATGGCCTGGTACCTTCTATATAATCGCTCTACATCTTTCTCATCTAGTCTAGCAACATCTCCTAGAGATAAATTTTCCCCTATGTATTCCTTTGTTGTACCTGTTACAGCCAAAATAGACAGTTCTTCCCGATGATCGGGTGAGATGACCTCAGACTCGGGTGGAGGACCTTTTTCATCCTCACCTAATAGTTCTAAGAATTCTTTATCATCCATGGTATATACTACAGTATATACTGTTTGGTGAAGGCAGCTCTAACACGACTACGAAGGGATGACGCAGACAGAAGCATATACGAGCAAACTTATTTGTTCGGAGTTCAGATTGTAACATTTTTTTCTCGCCCATCTCCAACCCCCCACCATAGTCCTCAAATATGACCTTAGCATCTAGAGCTGATGCCGTATGAAAGGTCACTACTATAGCTACGTTTTCACGAAAGGGTTTGCAGATACTTGTGAGTTGTTGGGTGAGCACCCAAACAGAAATACCTATGTGACGAGCAGAAAAGGCCAGTTCCACTAGTTTGTCGGTTCTTCTTTTGACATCCTTTGATGCAGCACAATCATCGAGTATCAATAGCGTATTGGTACCTTTCCAAAATGTGGAACAAACATGGAGTGCAGTATTGATAGCATCCTGTGGGGGTGACATAACGAAGAAACGAGGATCTCTATGGGCAAATCCCCGATAGGTTTTGTTATGGGCATATGTGGGGCAAACTAATACGATATAGTCGAATTTACCACGAAATGGTCCACGAAGTTGTTCTATGAGAAATGCTGTTTTTCCACAATTTGTGGGTCCGACTACTAGGGCGTTGAATGGGATGTGTTCTACCAAGGCATCCATCAGTATGTAAAACTATGAAGGGTTCCATTCAATATATTGACCTGGGCATCTGACAGGACGAATACGTGCATGTTAACAGCAACGCCTCCACTATTCCTATGAACACGAAGGTCGATGTCCTTTCCTCCACCTGTTTGTGCCAAGCCATCACCGTGGACAACCGAATCTTTTGCTGTACGACAATCGACCAAGATGATAAATTTGTTGTTATAGAACTTGTGAGGTGTCATGGGGGTGACATCGGCTGAGGTACCAAACCAACCTTTGGCGGCCTCCCAGAAATCTGGTGGTAGCATGCCATCTGGAAAGAAGAAATTCGGAATTCCATTGACATCTACCTCCACCTTAGTAATCCCCGGATTAGTGAATGACTCGCTATCTCGACTGCCTGCTGTATGTGGTGCCACAAAGAGTAGAAGTAGTCCAGTAAATGATTTCCGTGGGACGGTTATGTTCTGAGCCACCAAAGCGTTAGCCTGCGTTGCGGCTCTGGAGTATCGGAGCGCAGCGAGGGAGATTAGTGGGATTGGGGCGAGAGAGAAAAGAGAAGGGGGACGGAGTGGGGAGGAGATGAAGATAGAGCCTGCCTGCAACCCATGGTTATTTTGATATCCACCCACTAATTAAAATGCATGCTTATTAGTAAGTCATTCGACCGATTATCCAATCATCATGCGGCGGAAGTGAAAACCATGTCTAATATCTGTCAAGCTGACGCGTGGAATCTCAAGGAATCTCAATTCGAGCATAAAATTCAAAACAAAAAATATACGAACTTGGATGTGAAGACAGGGCCGGCCTAAACCCAAACCTGTAAATGTCAACGACTTTTGCAGGATATGTAATGTATGTTTTAAGGTAGCGTTTGGGAATTCAAATATTTCCACGGCGAGAATCTGTTCAAGCCTTAAGAAAGAAAAGATAGCCGAGGCTTTAAATAATTATAGCTGGTGCCTGCAAAAGTATTGGTCTTCATATTCCGAAATCTGCTTCTCTATCAAAGTGAGTCTGTCGTTTCCGAGGAAGGAAGATTCGAAATGCTGTAGAGAACTACACCTTTGTTCGAGAAGGTTTGCAGGATAAAGATAACTAAGATAAAGATAACTCGTTGCCGCTGAATATAAAGTCGCCACCAAATCAGTAAAGAACACTGCCGACCACAATAACACCGGAGCGAAGTTCTGCCAAAAGAAGCGCTAAAAATCATCCACGCAGCGTTACGAAATCATCAAAGCAACTAGTGTTTTCCAAACACAGTTGGGATTACAGCTAGAACATCTCTTCCAGACAAAATATCTCTAATAGCCTTGCTCCTGTTCTTTATGTATGTTTGTCGCCATATACTAATTGGTTTCTGCTCTTATCGCATCCATGCATGAATAAAACTTAATGATTTCTGTCAATCACGCATTTTAGCCAATAGCAATACGCGGCCTTCTGAGGCCGAGAGTTATCAAAATAACCATGGATTGCAGGCAGGCTCTATCTTCATCTCCTCCCCACTCCGTCCCCCCTCTCTTTTTTCTATCGCCCCAATCCCACTAATCTCCCCTCGCTGCGCTCCGATACTCCAGAGCCGCAACGCAGGCTACCAAAGCGTCTGATGTTTTGATAGGTACAGTCTTGGAGTGTAAGGTGTGGGTGAAAAGGAAGGCAGCACCTGTGGTATATGCATGTTCTGCTTGTCTGGTGAGTTTTTCGTCCTCGATGACTTCGTACTCCAGCTGTATGTTAGTGAGTTTGTATGTTCCTATCTTAGTTGCATCTGTTCCAACTACTATGTCATTGGCAGGTGCCAGAACCAACTCAAACGAAATGGTGTCGTGGGGGGCATATGGGTACAGAGCTCCATGTTGTGTTAGAATCTCGACGTCCAGTGGGATTCGATACTTCGATCCATATGCAGCTAGAAGTGCAGTTTCTCCATCGTTTGCGGCTGTGGCACCGTTTGTCTTTGGTCGAAGCTTGTTCACGTTCTCTGTTTGAATACCTTGTTGGATCAGAGCTTCTCGTTCTGGAGTAGAAAGATAGAGGTCTGAATATGTTTGTAGGAGATCTGGTCTGGCAAGGGATTCTATTACCTCTGTTCCAATTATAAATCTACGATGAGAGACTAGACATCGTCCAACATTGGCCACCACGCGATTGGTATTGAGTCCACCAGACAATACGATGTGGACCAATAGTGCGAAGCTGCCTGGAACTAGTACGATGTTTTCTCCTAGTTTTGGAACTGCAACATAGAGTGTTTCTCCTGGGTTAGCAGAAGATGGTGCGAAGGTGCGCCTATATAGGATACGTCTAGCTTTGAGTCCAAGGGGCTCTCTTCTTGTTTGTGCAGGAACGAGCTTCGATGATATCATATTGAATATAGCAAGATATATAGTTAAGTTCAATATGGGTGAGCCAGAGGGAGGATTTGATGATCCAACTGATGAAACTCCACTCATTCCAGGTGGTGGAGACGATGTCTATAATGATTATAATGATAATGCCTATATTAATAGCCTATATGATAACGACTACATTAACCCTTACGAATCTGTACCAGGTGGCGAGGGAATACCTATGCAAGGGGGAACGACAGATGCAGATCCACAACAAACAGCTGAAACCTCGTTTGGTGGTGGTCCCACGCTGGAAGAGAAGCTCGAATATTTGGTCCCTGGCTACCCAACAGAGTATACCAAAAACCCTTTTGACGAGAAAAACGTTTTGGTTTCACTTATGCGATCTAAGTGGCTGGAAGTTCGTTTAAAAACGCTTCCCAGAGGCAGAAACAAAAGAACTTGAGGTTGGAGTTGGTAAAAAGGGAGGTACACAGATCCGGCGGTTGGGTAAAGATGAAAAATGGCGCGCCCTCCTCACAAAGGCAAATGAGGTGACGAAGAGTCTATCTAAAGATCTCATAGCAGTACTCGACCCAAATAGGGAGTCTCGAGAGGTCGAGCGTAGGTTTAATATACTGGCCAGAGAAAGACAGAAACTCGAAGAGGAACGCATACAACAGGAACAAATCGTTCAAGACACTAATTCAACGGAAGAACAGCAAGCAGCTGCAAGTGACCAAATTAGTACCATTGAAAGCCACGAAGAAGATCTGGATAGGGCCGAAGAGAGGCTCAATGAGCGTATGTCGCTGCGAGACCGGGTCAAATCTATTTTCAAGAAGTATGGATTAACAGTGCTTGGGTTGGTGGCTGCGACAGGGACTGTGATTGGTGTCATAGTTTCCAATATGTCAAAGAGCCTGGCTAATATTGCAAAAGGCATTGGTAAAAGGTTAAAAGAACTAGGAAACAAGCTGAAGGATGCTCTACCTCATGCGATTGGGGCAATTGTTAGCTTCTTGTTTAGCGCTGCTGGTGATGCCTTAGGATTCTTAGCGAAGAATACTTGGCTGTTGATTGTAGCCGTAGTTGTGTTCGTAGTGGAGCAATACAAGAAACGCTAACGAAACAACATCCATGCTGCACCAACTGCGACGATCGCTACGACTGCCAGGTTGGTTTCGTGCGGTGTAGTAGTGGGCTTTTCCTTTGGTATCTGCGTCGTAGTGTGCCTTTCCTTTGATGCGGCGTTATGTGGTAAGTGTTTCTTTTGTGATCCTCCCATAGGTGGAGTATACGGTTTTGTGTGCTCCGTATTTATATGGTCGTTAGTACCCAGCTGCATATATTTTGTGGCAGATTGGAGTGCATTATTATAACCCACGATTATACCGAAGTTGACCACCAGATTACTTGGTAATAACCACACATTTTTAGCTACGGCTAGATTTTGCCTCATTCTTGCTTTTGTAATAGCTCCCTGAAAATTCGATACACTTTTGGGTAGATCGTTTATAATGATCAATGCCCCTCCAGCTAAATCGAGGATAGATTTGCGTGCGTTTGTTTGGGAGGTTATAACGCAATATACGAAAGCCTCGACTGAGCGATTCATCCTGACCAATCCAGCCTCTGTCAAACCATTTCCGATTTCCTTTAGTCTCATCGTTTCTAATAAATGCAATATTATTGGCGTTGGCTGACTTACCCCCCTGCTCTTTGAATAAATAAAACCCACTGTCTGTCCAGGTGTACAAACCGGGGTCATCCGGCCTGAGCTTATACTCACTCGAATAGCCATAACCTTTGTAGTAAACAAATATGTCCCCTAACCCGCCATTCCGACCTCCTTTCCATCGGAAGTCTGGCGTTTTAGGTAAGCCAAACTCTATGAACAATTTATTCATAGCCACTTTGTTGTAGAGGTTATCGCATTGCTTGAAGGCTGTATCGTCCGGTAGAGGCACTCTAAGTTCACGCAGAATTCGTCGTATTGTGAAATAAACGTGAAACCGTAGGAACCCTTGAACAACTGGTGGATATGTTTTGAAAGTAGGATCGGCTAACGACACTCCACAGCCAGCAGTTGCACACCACATTGCGAAATTAAGCTGTTGAGGCCAATATTGAAAATCTGGAGCTGCTAGCCATTTATTAGCCTCACTTGCTGTTTTATATTCCACAACGGTCTCCTTGAATATGTCCGTGACGCCGCTTTTGAATGATTCAGTTGGTGAGACGTATATATGCAAATTCGCTAGATCGAAATCTGGGGCTGCTTCAGTATATGGAATTGATGGAACAGGATATTTCACACTTAGGTCTAGTATCAAGGTAGATGGGAAACCTCCGTGCACATCCCACAGTACATCATCAATACGTTTTCGAATGGTCAAGGGTAGCTTAGATAAATCATCGCCGTAAACAACATAGCTAGAATCTCCATCTCGAAATAAAATGCTCGTTGAATATTTGCCTGGTCCATCTATATCCGTGACTGCATAAAACTGGTGAAAATCTGCATGTGGGTATTTTTTCTTGAACTTCTCAAATAGCTCGGCATTCAGTTTTACGATCTTTTTATCTTCTTGTGGGAAGCTGGCGGCCTTACCTAGTGCAACATCGATACGTTTTTCTACGTCGGGTGAGTTATGGTATCCACTCACACCATAGGCCACGCGTTCTTCCCCCTTATCTAAGAATACGACATATGAAAAGCTCTTCCCATTGAACTCTGATGCTCGAGTGGTAAATTGAGAATAGTCAGCATGTGGATATTTCTTCTTAAACTCCGTCCACAAAAAAGGTGTCAGACTGTACGAACGGCATCGTATTGAAGCTAAATATATATACAGTTTATACCTGACCATACGGTCTACTTTGATCTACCCCTTCTTATCCAAAATGTTTTGCTAGTTGAGGTCACTTTTGAGAACAGTTGGTGGAACCTAGCAGAGGATGCGACTTTCTGGTGGACTACCTCAGAAAGTATGGCATTTCCAGTCACTATTGTTAAGGGGCCCCACGATATGGCAAGTCTTCAACGAACTTTTAAATCCGCAATCACTGCTGGCATCATAAAATTTGTGAAAGCCCCATATAGTAGGTATTGGAACCTAGAAGTCAAGAAACCGATTCTATTGAGTGGAAATATCTGCACACTGTTGGGTATTAATACAGATGGGAGAGATGCAACTACTGAAGCAACCGTAAAAGTAGATAATTACGAAGTGTCGATCCAAGATGGAATCCACACTGTGTATGTCCACTGCGATGTGGTAGATTCTAGCTTTTCGATTCGAGATGGATACTAGCTAGTTTAGAGATCCGAGGCGAAAAATCGCAAAAACAACATATGCTTCACTACTCCCACTAACCGCCCGAGCTCTAGGTACGATACAAAACAGCCTTCGTCTGACAATTAGAGACGAAAAAGGAAAGATCGTAGACTTCCGTGGTCGACCTATACGCTACGTATTGAAGCTTGAGTAAGCTAAGGCATATACGTATGATGGAAAGCGATTCGATTCAACCACTTCCGACGGCACCAAATATGTATCCTCCACTCTCTGGAGATAGCTTTCGACTTCAAAAGGTGTGTGACACGCTTGCTAGTATTGAAGCACACGAAAAACACTATGAAGGCGTACGAAAAAAGTATTCCCGTGCATATGGAATCGTTCATGGTATTGCTGTGACAACAGGTAGCCTATCTGTGCTTTTATCGGGCTCGGGCTTGGTAGTCGCTCTATCCGGCTTTGGTGTCATAGTAGGTCTACCACTTGGTGTTGTTGGTGGGATCTGTGGAGTAATCTCAGCCTCTACAGCTGTTGGAGCTAAAAATCTAGGAGTCAAAGTTTCTAAGCATGAGAAAACCGCTATGTTGGCAAAAACGAAAGTGAATACGCTTCGTGATCTCGTATCAAAAGCCTTGCATGATGAGAAAGTGTCCAAAACTGAGTTCGCTATAATCCTTGCCGAAGCAGAAAAATATGAGGTTATGAGGGTCGAAATTCGTCATACAGCTTTGGCCAAAGGTGAAAAAAGCGTGGAACAAATTCGAAAAGAGCTTCGGGAGGAGATGCGAGCAAAGTTAGGCAGTCTAGTGGGTTAAAGATTGACATTTCCTAGGAGTCTCGTGGTACATACTTTCACTTCGAGAAACGGCATGTCAAACCATGTTTTGTATAGATGGGCTCGAAGTGGGAATGGTAAGCAAGCAACTTATTTATAAAACGTACTGTCGCACCCTTACTTATACCACATCGTTTAACAATATCAATAAGAGCGATATATTTTCCTGCGCGGCGTAGAACCTCGTAGCTTGCTCCAACGACTTTGGTGTAAAGTATAGATTGGATACCAATATGGTCTTCGATTGCTGTATGAACTACCTCATAGACTATTTGTTGGAGATTCCTAGGTACTCCAGTGAGGTCTAGTTTAGCAAAAGTAGTTGTGATATGAGGAGCTATGAGATCGGCATTTAAGTCAATATCGATTTTGTTGTCGGCATGTAGCGAGCGTAGAAATACGTTACCGCGATAGATGCCTTCGTTGTTGAGTTGCATGAAATGAGCAACCTCACTTTTAGAGCAAACGAACCCACATTGTATGGATGCATGATAAGTAGAGCAGCCAAAATAGTTCTCTTAGCATGACTACGCCTGACACAAACTTTATTCACTTGGATGAATGCGTCGGTCACGATTACTAATACATTTGTAGGAAACGAGATGTTATGGTTTTGTTTATAAGCAGTGTTGTATGCCTGTAGTTCTCTCATAGTTGTACGTCGTTGCAATCCTTGGTTATCCTTTGGGCTCGTACTGTCTAGATCGCGTTGATACTGATAGCTATCCGGACCTACTATACGCAACCTAGTAGCAACGTTAATAGTTTCTTCATACAATTCAGCCTCTGAAACAAGGCCACATGTGGAACATATGAATTCAGTTCCTAGCACCTGCATCGGGCATAGACATTCTGGGCACATTTCCAAGGGGTTGATATATGGTCGTAGAATGGGAGGATTAATATTGAACATAGGTAGGGTGGTACTAATTTCGGAACCAAGCAAGCCAAGTGGGTCATCCATACTAGTGGCGTATACTATATGTCTCTCTATTATCTAATTGCTTGTCGGTATAAGAAAAAAAGAAGGAAGAGAGGCAGGTAGGAGTGGCATCCTGTCTATCTTCATTCTTTTTCATATCGCGATTTCTAATCGTCTAGAAATACCTTATGGTTCTTCAATTCCTCTAACCCCTTTGAAAAGCAATCCTTAGTGTGGCATATCGTTTCATGGTATTTCTTCTCGCGAATGATACGGCGCTGTGGCGCACCACACTTCGTACCGAAAGTCCATGACTCGTACGACAACCACGACCACACTTCGTACATGGAACGAATAAGGCACCCCCTCTTTGTATCTGAAAGTTGTGTTGAGCACAGTACTCTGATATCTTAGAACACTTCCTTACGCATTTCGTGTCCTTACCCCGCATCAACCAACTACAAGTTACTATCTCAGTCATCGTTCGACATATACCTTATACTAGCCTTTCTCTAATTGGTGTTTGAATGGGGCAACAAATGGTCGGCAGTTGGCTTCCAAAGCCCTCTCGGGGAAATCGTAGCGCATAGGCCACATCCTCTATGGTAAACGAAAGCCAATTGACGTACTACTCACAACAACTATAGAGAGCTGGAAAGTGTCGATGAACCAATTAGCAACGTCTAGATGACCATTTTTATAGGCATAGTATAGCGCAAAATTATTTTGAGCACGCGCATCCTCTATGGTGAGCTGAAAACGTTCGGTGAGCCATTTAGCGACATCGAGCCGCCCCCCATAACAGGCACAGCGTAGTGCAAAGTTATCTTCATCGCGGGCATCCTGCGTGGTAAGCTGGAAATGCTTCGTGAGCCATTTAGCGTCATCGAGATAACCCTCATGACAGATGATGCCTAGTTCTCGGCGAGCATCTACGATGGAAATACCGAAAGTCCTAACCAAATCTTTTCTCTTGCAAGCGTCTCCGAAATCGCACGTGAGGACTCGAAAGCTCAGCATTCGACCTACATTTTTATAGCGGGCTAGAGATGCCGCATCACCTAACCGTTTTGATGTTAAAGAAACGCTTGCAAAAGCCATTGGCCCTGCGTGCTCTAAGATCTTAGTCAAGATTTCTAGAGGGAGGTCCAACATATTAGCCATTGTTATTTGGTATTATACTATGCGAATCCCTTCTCTAATAGGGTGCCAAAATACAATAAGGTGTACAACAAATGGGACGAACCCCAACGTATTTGTTGTACCAAATTACAACATCTATGGTACTCGAGAGATAATAAGTTGGGATTGGGTATAATAGACGGTCGACAAGGTCCAACGAATACGGTTGGGGGAGGGCGTCATCGGATGGGGTTGCAATGAGGAAACGGAGGTGCTGCACCAGAACCGGCATATTATATACTACTACACGAGAAGGTTAAGTAAAATTTAGCGACCTAAATCACTATTTTAAAAAGTGTAAATACGAAACTCGAGGTATGTTAATTAAAACGGAAATTACATGTAGCTGTCATTATACAGACAAGGCGGTCAGGCTTGTCTGCAGTTTAATTTACTGAGTGCTTCGTGATGCTGGTCTTGTGAGTGTAGGTTTTTGTCGAGGGTCGAGGGTCGAGGGTCGAGAGTAAAAAGTCGAGGGTCGAGTGTAAAAAGTCGAGGGTCGAGTGTAAAAAGTCGAGGGTCCAAAAATTTGCGTAAATTTTTATGACAAATAAGTTTACCGGGAAATAATTTTGCGAGTTATTCGTCATCAATGCCCGCCCGTCACCGCTTCACAAGCTTTTCAAATCCGTGTGACATGTCAGTGCCCGGTCATCTGGCGGCATTTGAAACAGCAGCAGCTAAGCCGTTTCTCCGCCTTCTTTGCAGTAGGAGTATCTTCATCCTTTTCATGCGTCTTGAGTGGGATTTACTTATGTATCGTCTGAGCAGAAAAATAGCAAATCCTGCAACAAGACCGGCATCACGAAGCAATCAGTAAATTTAACTGCAGACAAGCATGACTGCCTTGTCTGTATAATGACAGCTACATGTAATTTTCGTTTTAATTAACATACCTCGAGTTTCGTAAATCGTGATTAGTTTTTACACTTTATTAAATAGTGATTTAGGTCGCTAAATCTTACTTAACCTTCTCGTGTGACCTCACAGCCAGTAACAAAGAACTCACCAAGCCATCCGCTCGAGACGACGAAGCACATGTATCTCGAATTAACGGAGGCTCGGCTATTCAGTCATGTGATCTTCAGGCGGGAAACAGTACAGGGTCCCGTCGGGAAGACGTTCTAAAATTTCACTCCATGGACTTTGATTGACATCGGCAAGCTCCTTTCTGGCTGTTTGGATGACTTGGATTAGTTAACCAGGATAGTTTCTCAACTTTCTCTGTGGTTTGAGCAATTGTTACCATGGAAGAACTTGCGAAGAGAGCAGAAATGTAACGTGACTGATGAGGTCATCATTGATGGACCCCCCTGGGATGGTTTGTCCGGTCTAGAAGGTCATTGTGTCCAATTTTCGTGAATATCCGTTCAGCCATTACCGAGATATCCGCGGTGTTCAGGAGGCCCAACGTCGTAGGGACATAAAATATAATAGTATAGATAGGTTTAAGCAATTTTTTTGGACCCTCGTCTTTTTACCCTCGACCCTCGACGTTTTACCCTCGACCCTCGACTTTTTACACTCGACCCTCGACTTTTTACACTCGACCCTCGACTTTTTATACACGACCCTCGCCCCTCGACAAAAACCTACACTCTGGTCTTGTTGCAGGATTTGCTATTTTTCTGCTCAGACGATACATAAGTAAATCCCACTCAAGATGCATGAAAAGGATGAAGATACTCCTACTGCAAAGAAGGCGGAGAAACCGCTTAGCTGCTGCTGTTTCAAATGCCTCCAGACGACCGAGCACTGACATGTCACACGGATTTGAAAAGCTTGTGAAGCGGTGACGGGCGGGCATTGATGACGAATAACTCGCAAAATTATTTCCCGGTAAACTTATTTGTCATATTTTTGGACCCTCGACTTTTTACCCTCGACCCTCGACTTTTTACCCTCGACCCTCGACTTTTTACCCTCGACCCTCGACTTTTTACACTCGACCCTCGACAAAAACCTACACTCCACAGGGAGTTATACCTGCATAATCTTCGAAAGTGTTTATGTTATATTAAATAAAGTGGTGACAACACTGAAACCACAAAATGTCAAAATCGTAATTCGATTTTGATGGCGTCATAGGCTTCACGCTGAGAAATCCGAAGTCGGGTTAAGCTCCTCGTGTGTTTAAGGCCACTAATGTCCCGAACTTGATTCGGTACACTAATAACTCACTGTGTATATTTATCTAAACTTTATCGGATTTAACAATTTCTAACTTATTTCTTACTATCGAAACTAAGTTAAATAACATTTCCTAGGTCAAATTGACCCTTCAAGTCAATTTAACCTACGGTAGGTCAAATTGACCCTGAGTCAAATATTCAACCTTGGTCAATTTCATTCAACCTGGTGTTTGTGTTTGAGGTAATGTTTTCTTCAGGACATTTTTTCAAGAATTTCTAAAAAGGGAACTTACATTGTACATTGAACATTCATTGATGTTAGGGTTTTTGGATCAGTTCTCCAGGAACATTTAAGAAGTATTATAGTTCTGTGTTGTTTTTAGATTATAGCCCTAAATAATCCTACATTAGTCAGCACCTGTTGCTGACGGTTAGGGTCTTTTTAAATGTAGGGTAAGGGTTTGGATTAATTCACAGGAACACTGAAGAAGGTTTACAGTCTGTATTATTTAGTGACTAGCTCTAAACATCTTAAATAATATTAATGAGCACCCATTGTGGATGGTTAGGGTGTTTTTAAATGTAGGGTTAGGATTTGTATTAGTTCTCAGGACAATTAACAAAGGATTACAGTCTGTTATTTAGTAACTAGCTCTAAACAGCTAGTAAAAAAAACGAAATTCAGGTAAAAACCCACAACAGTTTTACAGCCACGTGTCACTTATTTTGTTTCGTTGACCAATAGACTTCTTGATGGGACCTTGACAACAATTGTAACATAACGCCAGGCTATGATTGACAGCCCATGAATATATCATATCAAACGTTTTATTTCGCAATAGACATCAGCTTTTTTTTTAAACTCGGTATTTTAAAATACTAGCCGCTTCATACTTTTTTACCTCCGAAATCTGGTAAAACTACTTACTTACATCTGACTTTCGAAAATCTCCACAGAAAGATTTTTTTAAGGGAGGATATTTCTTAAAAAATAAAATTTGGTCCATTCCGATCCATTCCGTTCCGATCCATTTCGTTCCAGGTTTTGTCAACGCCGGGGTTCAATACTATATGTGTACGTTAGACGAAGTACCTAGGAAGATAGGTTCCAAGGTACTTCATATATCGTTAAATGAAATATCCCAAGCGCTAATATCTTATATTCTTGGTTTGTATACGTTATATTAGTGCTTATTTAACGATATATGAAGTACCTACCGATCACACAGCGGTCAAACGTCTGCGCATGTGTCAAAAGTCTTGCAACAACAACCTATTCCAAAACAAATTCAAAGCGGCCGTCACTGTTCACAAACCCGCTTTCAAACCTTGAGAACTTCTTTGGTAAATTACGAAACAATTTGCTAAACTCACAGTTTGAAGTTTGTTCAATTTCCCGTCGACTGTAAAAATAAAAATCTTAACTTTCACGTATTTTTCTTAACTTTTGGGGGTAGAAGTTCACTGTAATATGTTTTAAGGTAAATTTTGCGCGGGAAATTCGCGCGGCCGCCCACGCGCAGACGTTTGACCGCTGTGTGCCCACACAGCGCTCCCGGTTAGCTCAGTGGTTAAGCTCCGGTCTGTTGAGCGGGAGTTCGCGGGTTCAAACCCCGGCCGGACCAACACTCAGGGTCTTAAAATAACTGAGTAGAAGGTGCTGCCTTTGTGAAACAACTGCAAATGGTTAGACCTTCACGTCTTCTCGGATAAGGACGTAAAATCGTAGGACTAGTGTCCCCAATTAGTTGCAAAGCTAAATACATTTGACACTTAAATAAAAGTTACTTAATAGTTGCGAGAGGGTTATAGGTATGACCGAAAACGCGTTGTGTTACTTTCGAAAGGGTTCAGCCTCGGGAAGTTGGCTTTGGGAGTTAATTTCGCAAAATAGTAATTTCCCAGAATTACTATTTTGCGAAAGAACACTCTGATATTACTTAAATCGCGCTCTTGATGGCATTTAATAGTAGCGAGAGGGATATAGCTCTGAACGGAACGCGTTGTGTTACTTTCGAAAGGGTTCAGCCTCAGGAAGTTGGCTTTCGGAGTTTCTTTCGCAAAATAGTAATGTTCGAAAATTACTATTTTGCGAAAGAAGACCGAATGCGTTGTAATCTAGCTAGTAACAGCGTGAAATAGATGTAACAGAGAATGGCGTGGCTACAGACTCGTTTGGGACGTTTTTGTCACGTTTGGAAGACGCTTAGTTTATTTCGTTTCGTTTCGTTTCGTTTCGCAAAATAGAATAAGCCCGTTTTTTTTGGACCAGCCCAATGCAGTGTTAATTTGTATAACCAAGTATTTAAAAAGCTTCTTCACAACTCACACTGAAATATTCATATCCATGTATTTCTCTTCAGGTATGATTTATAGCATCTTGACCATTTGCAGTTTTGGTAGCGAGCAAGCCAACAGCATATTTTCCGATAGCAGATAATTTCACTTGGGTTCAGCAAAAATAAATAATTATGGCCGAGTTGAATGTTCAAGGTCCTCCAGATGTACTACACACTTTCCTCAGGTTTTGCTCAATTGTACTTGCAAATCTTTGAAACATCATTGCATTGGATTGTCGGAAAATAAGGCAAGTAACTAACCGATCGCGAGCAAAACAGAAGCTGGGCGAAACGATGGCAACTTAACTTTAATGTCTCAAAATGTTACCACATCGGAATAACTAACAAACAAGCCCCTCTGTCTCATAACTACATACTAAATGGCAAATCCATATCTAGTGTATCTTCAACTAAATACCTTGGTATTACAATAACCAAAGATCTCTGTTGGAACAAACACTGTGATGCAATAACAAGTAAGGCGAACAGCACACTTGGACTACTGAGAAGAAATTAAATCCCGGGCTTATTCCAGCCTTGTGCGCCCACAGCTTGAATACTCTTCAACAGTATGGAACCCACATACCAAAAGAACGGCATCCACAAAATTGAAATGGTCCAGGATTTGTAAACAACGACTATTCCAGAACTAGCCATATTACACCAATGATCCAACAATTAGGTTGGGAGACATTAGAACATAGAAGACTGCTAGCACAATTATCTATGTTCTATAAAATTAACAAGGGTCTAGTGGCACTTAATTTCCCTCCAGAGGTCTCTCCTCTATACCGTCGACATATATCCAGATTACCCAATTCTTTACCCTTTAACCATATCCAGGCTAATAACAACATATACAAGTTCTCATTCTACCCAAGGACTATTGTTGCTTGGAACAGTGTTCCCTTTATCCACCCCACTACTATAGTAGTCTAAGTGCCTTCAGGGAATCAGCCACATTATTTATTAGGTCATTTTAACTTAACTATACTGTATATATATTTTTAAATTCCAATTTTTATTATTATTATTATTATTATCATGTCATCATTGCTGTTAATTATTAATTTATTTTTGTTATTTTTATTAGCATTGGTGTTAATATTGGTATTCATTTATTAGTGTTCTTATTCTAACTTATTAATTGTTAATTATATGTAGTTATATATTTAACTTTCTCCTAGTATAGCGTTAGCTGTTGTTTTAGGAGTACTACATTAAAGCATTAAAGCATTAAAGCATTAAAGCATTAAAAGCCATACATGGCCGCTCGCATCGTTACGTGTGGTTACCAGTTCCCCGGCCGAGATAATTACTCGGGCTGCCTGTGGCAGCACCGAGTCTTAAAATGCAAGCCGTTCTTTTTTTTTTATTCCGTGTAGCAAAATTTCTGCGCATGCGTTTAAGGTCAAATTCACACCAATCAGATTGCACTGTGCTAGTCACGCAACAATCGCCAGGTTAATTTATTTACATAATTTAATAAAGTAAAGGAAGATGGTAGAGGACCCGCGAGCAACTTTCTCTCTAACTTGGAGTCCCATCTCTCAAATGTAAGCCAGTTTAATGTTTTATTTAACTTCACTCGTGCGAAAGCCTTCCAACAGGCTCAGGATATTTCAACTGGCGAACACTCAGCACAGAAATAAT
The DNA here is from genome assembly GCA_030867875.1 of Actinernus sp. WN-2022. Classification (NCBI taxonomy): domain Eukaryota; kingdom Metazoa; phylum Cnidaria; class Anthozoa; order Actiniaria; family Actinernidae; genus Actinernus; species Actinernus sp. WN-2022. The sequence continues at coordinate 136,805,350 of JAOWCC010000577.1, read as the reverse complement.
TTATGATGACCGAAGCAGTTATTCAACTCTCAAGCTAAACAAGACTCCTCTCACGGCCGAGGTTTTGGTTCGAGAAATTATAGGCTTCCAACAGTTCCCTTTATAGTTCTGTAATATAATGAGCAGACTGCAGTTTTGGGAAGGAGGGTAAAAGCTTTTAAATAGAGATAAACAAAACGGGCATTTCAGTTAATAATCTTTAATCCAACAAACACTGATATGGACGCGATCAGCGAGCTGCGATAAAGAGCCGGCGCAGGGTAGAAAGAACAGTAGAGAAATATAGTGATAGCTCCATCATCGGTGGACAGGATATACATTTGAGACACTCATCTATTAGTACTCTGAACCTGCAGAACAGCAGACTAAATTAGGACCGAATTCGTATTTTTTTCGATCAAAAAAAGAATCAATGCCTTCAGTAAGATTCCCAATCATATCAGTAATGGTGACTACCAAGCATTGTTGCTGGGGGAGATGTAATAAGAGTGACTCTAGATGTGAAAAACCTTCATAAATCCGGCGCTCAAAGAGATATGTCTCGGAGAATGAAGCATCGATCGGTACACCGCTAGTAGAGGTTTCTCATCTTTTCTCGGCCTTTTTGATCACTCACAGGAGGAGCTTTTCTACGCTAAATAATGAGCAATACACAATAATTCTTGGTGAATACTGGTAGCTCCGAGTACCAGGCCATGCTTTTAATTACTCATAATTAAACATCAATTGATCGAACATTGTCAAGTACAACACAACTTTATGCTATTTACTCTGAAGAGATAAATAAATGCTAAACTATATATATATAGTATATATATGTATGTATGGGTGTTAAGAAATTTATTGACTTTCGTCAGGGAGGCCAGAAAAATCCTACCTCGGCAAAAAACCCCTGTGGGGAAACACTAGTGTAGGAAATCTGGATTGGGCCAGACGAAAACTCAGTCCCCCCAATAAGGACGAAAAATTGGTACAAGTTTAAACACCCATACTTTGAGTAACTGGTTGCAAGTCCTTCGACGTTAAATTGATGTATCTTCTCTTTGGTGCACGTACGATCAGCATATGACGACATAACCAAGTCGAGAAGAGAACGTAGTCGTGCGCGCAGAACAGGGTCAATCAATCGGTAAGATTCTCTCCAAATGCCGGCATTTACTATATCTAAAAGTAAACAAATAAAAGTAAACAAGTAAAACGCGTGTGGTAAAAATAATAAATATATGAATTAAACGATATACCACAAAATAGGTATATATCTTTATTTCTTTTATTATTTTGTTGAATGTCAGTAAGTAATTTGACCAATCCTCATCGACCTCAACCAAGGGAGGAATAAATGAGGCAAAGTGCCTGTACCTCCTCCTAAATGTAAGGTCATCTCAATAATTCAGTTCACAGACCACCCAGTCCTTATCGACCTCAACCTAAGTGGGAGGAATAAATGAGGCAAAGTGCATGTACCTCCTCCTAAATGTAAGGCCATCTCAATAATTCAGTTGACAGATCACCCAGTCCTTATCGACCTCAACCTAAGTGGGAGGAATCAATAAGGCAAAACGCCTGCACTTCATCTTAAATGGAAGGTCTGTTAAATGCGGTTTATCTCAACTAAATGGAAGGAGTAACATAACCAAAATTAATAAAATAAAAATTAAGTTGAAGCCTGGTCAGGTCGTACTGGAGCGAGAGTGACAAATGAACACATTTCACAATATTTAAGGCATATGCCACGGCTCATTAGTCAACCAAAATAGACTAATGAGCAAGTGAATGCCATAGGCTAACGCGTAGAAAACCATTATCTCCTATACTACGTAGCGGAGATAATTTCTATTCTGTTCCAAAACCTTTACAGCAAATTCAGTGAGAAATGTCAGCGTTGGATAAATGTTTGTACAAGAGACCTTAAAAGCACAGAACGAGACTAGGTCTGGCAATGAAACGTAAGTGGCTATAAATTACTGAAACCCTGACTATACCCACCAGTAAACAATGAGAAGGAACTACCGTTCAACCATTAAGTTTACTTGAATTTATCAGTGGATTCTAAATAATTTTTGGAAGCAAAGCCTCGTCTACAGTACATCTACAATGCTTTGATTTATTTTCTGAGCACCGAATGAAGTTAAATAAAAAATACGCGGAGAGACTGGAACTAATAAGGCGCGGTTGCACAGGCGAGGTTACAAACCAACATGGACGACGAAACCATCGATGTCGTCGTCCGTATACGCTACAAACATGGAATTACAAATGCACCGCCGAAACTATTGTGTAACCTACCCTCGAGCATGAGCTTCCAGGAGCTGCTCTAGGGTTTCTTCACCCCCACCCCTTCCCCCAAATTTTTTTTTATTTCTACAAAAAGCCACAAAAATGGGTCGGTCGGACGATGAGAAACGGAAAATAAAAAAGGGATGGCCTAAGCAAGATTGCCGAATTTTAGGATGCTATCAGTTCATAGTTTTATATATATATGCTCTTCCAGCCATAACAGCTTTGGTCTCCGATGAGTTTTATTGAAGAATTTCCTATCTCCATTCGCCGATGAATGCACTCGGCACGCGGCTACATTCTTTTGTTTTTGCCTTAATACAGGAAAACCTGACCTTTGTAACTTTTCAATGTTTAGGTGAAGTCTTACAACGATATTGCATGGGAAAAGATGAGTTTGGGATACAGTTTAAGTAATGGTCCAGATAAGAACTGTAGTGTCTACGGCAAGGAATGTTAAAAGGTGTTAATTTTCTATTATTTTTTCTCGTAATTTCATTGGTTGATACTTATAAATTCAATAGAATTCCATCGAAATAATGCATTTTCATTCGATATTTTTTTGTGGTTTGAATTTATTTTTGATCAAACTAACTATGGTTTAATTTCGAAGAATATCGTGTGTGGGGGAAGTTCTCAAATTTGCAATTGAAAAATCCTTTGTTTTCTCTATATCCAATTGGCTGGATGGTGGCTTCTCTGCGTTTTCACAGAAAAAAGAGCCTATAGCATAACAAATACTTTATTTTCGAGATGTAGTTTGGACTGTAGATACCTCCTAAAGCACTTAATGCATATTCAGGCAAAATCGTATGCGGGGGAGGCTCATTGCCGCAGAACAATGGATTCTACTACAGTTCGTATCTGGACCATTACTTAAATAGGACTGGACAGTCTATATAGTAAGCATGTCTCGTTGGTTGGCCAGCGAAGATGCAAAACTCGCTTGACAAGATCGACGTTTGTCGCTTAGTTTCAATCCTCTGTATTTCAGCCAAAGCTTAAGCTGTTCGACAGTATAATCATCAGGTTCTCTTTCAAAATATGGTCCAGGAAAGCAGTCATTTCTAGTAGAATCGACAGAGGACGAACTGAAGTGCTAGTCAATTCTTGTAAGGGACGGACCATTAGATTATTTATGGGGTGGTTGCGAGAATTTTAGTTGCTCGATTATTATTTTTTTTGATTCTAGCCCTGCACGATATTTTTTTAAAGCGCCATGACCTTGCACGATATTTTTTTCTGAACTTACCTAAAGATATTTTCAGTTATATTAATGCAATATATTTTGTACCAACAATCCTATATTTTTTTAGCGTGACTGGTTTTTTTTACATTGCACCACTCCCGCTCGCTCAAGTATCATTCCTGGTTGGGCCTTGGAAATTAAAGAAAGCCACATAATTAATGGCAAATGCCAAAACAAAGCATGGATGTTCTGTGGCTGACAAACGGGCTAAGAAAAAAGGGGGAAAAGGACAGTCAAAGCAAGAAATCACCACATAGAGATCAGCCCTCTATCAGCAGAAGTGATGAAACACAAACTGGTACCCAAAACCTATCATTACCATTTATATTTCATATAAATATTTCAACTTGATATATTTTTTGATCAAAAATGTTACTGTTGCATTAAGATTACCAGCAGAAGTGAAACCAGAAGAGCCTTGTGTCCGGGCCTTGTGTATAAATCTGCGAACATTCATAACCCGGATCATGTGTGCTGTACGCAATGTCGGCCGACGTATCGGTCGACATGTCGACCGACGGTCAGCCGATAGGCGGCCGAGGGTCGGACGAGAGTCGAGCGCTACACGGCCGAGATTTGGCTATTCTGTATGTCGGCCGACATGGTTGATGATGCACCGACAGTCGTCCGATTAATCACCGACACTCAACAGCTATCGATAGTTTGCCGACAGTCGGCCGAGGCCACGGTGATATTTTCAGCTACCGTATATGTACTTCAGATTAAAAAAAATCGGTACCCTGTTCCAGACCAAAACGGTGCGATATAGCGATTTATATACGCAATCGATCTTGCGCAAGCGGATGTATAAAAGACACTAAAAAAACACAAATTAAGATATTAAACGTTGTATTTGAAGTAATTTCATCAGTCACTATGAGAGATTTAATTGTATAAAGGAACATTTTATACCGCAACAGAAAGGAATATTACTATACTTAGACTGAATTATATTCAAACAGTAAACCTTCCAGGTAAAAAAAAATCCAAAAGAGTCAGTTTATTTGAGTGAAAACAGTATGCAGAATAGTTTAATTATAACTTAACATCTCACCGATACCCCAACGACATATAACCGACACCTAACCGATATACCACCGATCCACTATCGGCCGACACATACACAGCAGGAGGGGGGGAAATCGACCGACGTGTCGGCCACCCCTTGACCGATCCGCTACCAGCAGTCGCCCGCGGGTCGGTCGACAGTCGGCCGATATGTCGGCCAACCATCGACCGATACGTCGGCCAACATTGCGTACAGTACACATGATCCCATAACCCTATATCCACTAGGCCAGTGAGAACTCATCGTTTACCAGATAACTTCTTTCCGAAATATATACAGTCAGTTAATACAGGGTAAGTTTCGATTTAAGAGTGCATTTGACTTTTTGCAATCGATCGTCCCATCAGTTTATCTGCTGTCTTGATTACGGCCATCTTGGATAATTTACATATGTTGACTGATTCCTGGTAACCAGTCTGTGTGATCTTCAGATCTGTATTGGGTTTCCTGTGGAAATTGTTCATAACAACAAACTAGTCTTCTTCCCTGGTTTATTTCTTTGCCTTTGTTAATTTAATTTGTAAATGCGTATGAGACCAGCTAGTGCTTGCTCGATATATTTTTTTCTTGATTATTGTGTGCTCGATATTTTTTTTTCCGATAGAAGAGCTTGCTCGATATTTTTTGGGGGATTTGCGCAACCCCCCCCACCCATCAATAATCTAATGGTCCGTCCCTAAGTTGATACAAGAAAAGCGGTTTGTTTGTCTGAGTCTTGGCGGGGGGTCTAGACTTGTGACGTAATTACCGCGCTCCGCTATTAGCGCATATAGCGTGCGTAACATGAATAAGTAGAGGTCAACTTCTTTAATTTACATACTCGAGAAAAACAAAAATATTAAATTACATATATATGCTAGGGGAGCAGAGAATGATAGTCACCGCGCTACCGGCCACTCCTAAAGACTGCTAAATTCAGCTAATAATTCTTCTTTGGTTATTACTAGAGGATTACAAATGAAAGTGTATTTCATCTTCAATCTCATGTGGCCCGAGTGAAAGCCCAGATGGGCTCTTGTTTATTCTAAAAAGGACACGAGGACAAGAATCTCGACATAACCACAGGGAGTCCGCTGCAAGATTAGTATGCATCAGCTCCTTCGTCGAACGCAATAAATGTATCCATCTGGTATATTATGTAGAATAAAATGGTCTTCGAAAGGGTGTTGGTGAATTTTGATATTTATGGCATATCTTGTTCATTTCTTTGGGAAGTTACATTTATGGAAAGGGGGATATGAAGATGTTGAGGGGGGTCTGAAAATAGTTTAGGGTATGTACTTGGGAGGTCGAAAAAATACTGGTTACGAGGGGGGGGGGGGGTGCTGAAAATTTCAAAGTTTCAATTTCAACATCTTCATACCCCCCTTTCCATATTAAATGTACTCAATACCTTCCACTGGTTTCACCTTCATGACCATAAAATTTGTTTAATTCAAACTATCAAAATTCACAGACACAATTTTGAAAATTAACCTTAAAGTGCAATTAAGGGAAGATGTCAAAACAATGGTACTCTGGCGGGACCCAATTTTGATGGAAGGGGAGCTGTACCTGGAACCCACCATCTATTTTGGCAAAATCTAGATTTTTGACCACAAATATATTTCTAGTTTCTACAGGCAGAGAAGAACGCATCTGCATTAAAATCAGGTATCCCTATTTTACAACGCCAGGAAATTACCCTCGAAAAGAGGTAGGGGGTATTACCTGCCACCCACCACATCCCCTGACAAAATTGGGTCCCATTCAAAAACCATTGTTTCGACCTCTTCCCGATGTAATAAAAAAATTGAACTTTATTATATTGTGCTGTGTTTGTTTCTCACAAAAAGGTATTATGGTAGCCTTGCAATTTTTTTTATATTTCTGGCATTTAATCACTAATTTTGATTACTTTTGATTAAATTTGACTGCTGTGACGTCATAAGATTAATCAACTCCCTCCCAAGAGAAAACACTAGCAACATCACAAGATGAAACAGTCCCATAATCCTAGTTTAAATGCTTCTCCCGCTGCTCGAAGAAAACTAATCTAGACAACTAAAATATATCAGAAATAGAATTTCGGGCAGAGTTCATGTTGTTAATAGCTGGCAATATTACAGTTGCATCTGCGAATAGCAAAGTGCAGCAGTATTGACCAAAAGAGCTCAACTGTATTGACCCAAACACCTCACTTCAATGTAATGAAGCACTCTTCAAACTGTTGTACTTGTTTAATAATAATATATGGTTTGTTAAAAGAACATAAAATTGCACCATACGTGAAATACTTTTTATTAACAATATTTAAAGGAATAAATAGGCAATAACAAGCTAATAAAAATCTAGAAACTTATTATTGATAAGGGACAACCAGGGACTGACCGGTTTACAATTTTGATATTGAAATATACCCAAGATAAATATATAAAATTATAAGATATGAATTGTAGAATTAGTAAGAGTGAAATACCGTGAAGAGGTATTAATTAAGTCATGTACATCCATAGGGCCCCCGAGATTATTCAACTTAGGTATTTAACCGACTTTTCATTTTTATTCAATAACCTTTATTTCACTAACAGACATTGAAATTCACTGGAATCTTAGTGAAATAAAGGTTATTGAATAACAATAGCAAATGTCAAAATTGAAATAAACATTAATGCAATTTAATGATTGGTTTATGCAATGAATCACGGGCGGTAGTGTCATACAAGAATATTGGTTTCAATGCCACTTTGTTACATCGAAGTGAGGCATTTGGGTCAATACTGCTGAACCTGCTATTCGTAGATGCAACTGTAGCTGTTGGCGCTACTTGCACTTTAACCTCTCAATCCTCCCATGGCAATGAGCCTATTTGTCATTGTACAATCAGGACTGAAATACTGATTATTTAGATGTCTTTTGGATACCTTTTGAAAAAATATTTTGACATCCCATTACATACGAATTGCGCTTGCATTTGTTGCCTCATTTCAGATCACCAGACTTTAACCCAGAGTAATATGTTTATTTGTTTTTCTGTATCCAGAGGAAATGCATAAATTAAAAAAATCCTCTGAAGAGCCTTCACATGATCCAAAATGGGGCAAGAGGGAAGCTGGTTTAGCTTATTGCAAGTATAGTTTTGGGATAATTTGACATACATGTAAAAGTACTTACTGTATTTAAAAGGTTTGTAAAACAATTCATGCTCGCAGCTTTTCTAGACCTCAAAAGTGCTTGTTTTTAATAGGGCAAAAGATTATAAATAAATAAATTGGTCTTATGATATAAAATTTGATCTACACATCTCTCCTGCAACAAGCTCAAATGAAACTGCACATTCTTTGTATGGTCCCCTAGTTTATATTATAAATATGTATATTTGTCAAGGACAACCTTTTTGACATTCACTGTATAATATCGGATATCTATTCATATTGGTATTTTTGTAACTTGAGGAATATTGTAAGCTCTTGATTGTATAAACGTTATTTTAGAAAACTAGACACTGTACTGTTGTGGGTTCATAATATAATGTTTAATAATGATCAGCATATTCACATATATACATTTTTTTATGTAGAAAGGACCAACAGTTCTACAGTTATAGATTATCGAATTATACTGGGGATATACAGTCGTGTTAATACAAAAGCGACACCAAAGTTAACTTAATTTATCTCACAAAATACATGCAAAAAATATTCCTGAAAACATCTACCATTTAATTTAAAACACTGCCGACCTTCGTCACCCACATTCCGCGGTTTATTTCAAGAGTTCATGATTAGAAAAATGTCTACCGGAATGTATTTTTTCAGACTACCTAAGAAATTATGGAATTTTCTACTTGATTTTGTTCCATGGAGACTATTGTGGCACCGAAATCCGTGGCACTGATTAAATCTTCTGCCGAAGGAACATTGGCTAACTCTTCGAGAGTCGCTTCGTTATATTCACCGGTGGCAATACAGCCATCTTGATCTACAGAAACCTGTGGGATATTGAGTTCCACGACGGCAGTTCTTTCATTGTGAATGCTCTCTGAATCATCTAATTCGCTTGACTGGGGATCGGGATGAGGTTGTATTAGAATTGGCTCCTGTCCAACTACTCCAGTTGGCGTTTTGTTTTTGCCGTTGGAGTGAGTTTTCACATGCTTTGATAAGTGGTCACTCCGCATGAACTTCTTCCCACATTCGGGACAAGAAAACCTTTTTTCTCCCGTGTGTGTCCTTCTGTGTCTCTGTAATTCGTCAGATCGAGTAAATCTTTTCCCACAAAACAACCAATTGCAAACAAACGGCCTTTCGCCAGAATGCCACCGCAGATGTGCTCGAAGATGAGATGTTTTCCCGTACACTTTTCCACAACGAGGGACATGACAAATGTGTTGTTTGCGGCCATTTGCGGTTCTTCCTTCCCCATCTCGACAGTTTGGGCAAGTACAAGCAACTCTTCGTAGTCTTCTGCCGGTCGAGGGGCTTATGGCAGTCGGGGAAGCAGTATTCAGGGGGCTTTGGGTTGTGGGAACCCCTTCTAAAGGCAAACTAACCGGGACAATGTTACTGGTGACCGATTGTTGTTGAGTACCTATAACATTCAGGTTTACGGCACCAGAACCCCATTTACAAGTTTCACTACCTTCTTGAGTCAAAATTACTTGACCCTGCGGAGTTCTGGTAACTTGAATGTATGTGGAAGGTTGATTCACGGTGTTGTTGATCGAATTCACAATCTGTTGGGTTTGAGGTTGAATTTCCATGCCATTATCAACTTCACCAATGGCTAAATTCTGTTGTACGGCGTTCGAGTAGTTCGGTGGGGGAGCGAATTGTGTCTGTGTGTTACTGCAACTGGAAGCAGCCCAGTGTACAGGTTTGCCTTGCCACCACTGAGCCACGTTTCGTTGACTTTCCCCCGCAGTGCTCTTTGCGATCCAAGCAGTAGGCTCGGTGGCTTTGTTTCCTTCGAAGGAATAAGTGCAAATTTGTTCAGGGCTTGATACTTGTAAGTTACAAGTTGGTGACGATGCGGAAGGCAATGGCGGCAGCTCTTGGTTTGACAAACAGTTTTGCCTCTCGTGGCTCGGAGAAGTCGTTACAATAGCATAATAAACCTGACAGTTTTCCACTTCTGTTAAGGGGGAATATAAACCCGAATTAGGTTGGTTAGGTGCGGGAATAATTGTCGGTGAATTTGAAGTAAACGCATCGCTGACCGCTTGCACGCCTGGTTCGTGAGTCCAGACTTGCACGAACTCTTGTTGCTGTGATATCTGGGTTATGGCGGGTTGAATCGGTTCTCCAGGGGCCTCAGAATCTTGTCCAATCTTGCTGCATGTTGCAGCCAAGAGTGCCAGAGGAGAGGGTTGAATTTCCTGTCGATAATGTGTGCAGTGGGCGGGCACAAGAAAGGGGGTGTGAGTTTAGAAGATGAGAATTTCAAATCACACAATACAACTCGAGCGTCCACAGTCAGATGAAATACAAACCTGTGTGTTTTGAGCTGGTTGAATGTAATCCATTTGCGAGCGATGTAACGTCATCCCAGTCATCTCGCTAAAATTATCCCCAACTTGCTTTTACAAAGCGACTTTTGTATAAAAGAAAGTGAATATACATTCGTGCTCTCTCTTTTTATGACAACGTTGGCTTCTCAAAAGACAGCTGCTTACGAACACTCGAAGGGATGCCGAACTTAGACCAATCAAGAGCGAGCATGTTTCCGTTTGATTGACAGCTCGTAGCCGCATTTGAAAAGACCATGTGCTTGCGCTGTCAAAGCGCGTCGTCTCGTGAAAGCGAGGCGCAATTTGAAAATACATAATTTTACATTTCCTCAAAGCAAATATGATCGATTTAATATCGAAAGTAAACGTTTACTGTGATTTTAACCCGGAGAGGGATTCTCTTAAATTCTATTTGAGTTTCTTCGCGGAAGTAAGGTTATTTTAGACACTTCCTGTAGAGCGGCACACCTATAGAACTATTGGTTTTTGGCACACTCGGAGTTCCTTATTTTTGTTTGTTTGCCAAGACCGAGTAGTGTTCATCTGAATAAGTTATGTTTACAAAGCGGCCTGTTTTATCTTTGATCTACTAGCCCTTACCGAAGATTGAAAAGATCCGAAATTAACTACGCTATTCAATTAAGGCGCCGCTTGGTGCAATTTCTTGCGAAGGATTAAATGTTTGTCTCCTCTATAATTTTTATTCTAGAACGTACCATTTTTTTCTACTATACCAGAAGAGGCTTAGACTTAGTCAGAGGAGCTTTATAGAATAAAGTATCGAACTCCAACTTTTATTTAAATAAACCACAGGCAGCCCAACTCACTGCTTAAACATACCTTTGCTTTATTGGGTATTTCTGCTAATTTTATGTCGATTCAGTGCCTTTTATTTTGATGTTTTGACTCATCCGATCCTGTGAATAGACATCGTTTTGTCAAATAAATTTTAATTCCAATACTTCTGTTTGTATAACTTTCGTTTTGTCCTAACCGGCTTTCTTTGTTAAACGTGTACATGTATATCAGTCATATAATGGCGCCCTTTTGTCAGGTTTGCGCCTGCAGGAGTCAACGCGGCAAATATTTATAGCGAGTGATAATATGCATGGATTACACAACCAAAGTCGGGCTCTAAAAGCATCTTTTTCAATAACGGGGCGGCCTTCGTGTCAATATTAAACAACGAACAGAAAGCACAGTACAGCTTTCTATTAGTAATCCGGAATTACGCGAAGAGTGCTGACAATATTCCGATCCGGGGGCAAACAGGATTTAAAGACAGGGTTGTTGACAATGTCTATTTTCGAAATTATGAAAAGTCCTTTCAAAGTAACCGAGCATGCTTTTGTCGCATAACATTCTCGTCTGATGTCGTCCGCTAATTTTTTCCGATTTTATGTTTACAGTTGACTTTCCTAACTGCCGTATTTTTCTTGTATTCGACAACAAAAGTCCATGACTGACAATACTGTTCAGACAGTTGGCTCCATAAAACGTTTTGTCGCGCGACTGGGTCGAATAAACTCTACCCCATCGTCTCTAATCGAAAATCAGTCACAAAAGGCCCGTTTATACGACAGAAAAAATGGAACGGCTCGGATTGAGAGAAGTACCGGTTCCGCGACCATTTGACCATTTACACGAGAAATGTCTTGAAACGGTAAGGATAAAATGTGGCACCGGTCTTCAAGCCTACAGCTTTGGACATGAATAGTTGGAACTGACGTCCCCAGCACCCCCTCATTTCAATGAACTTTCGTACTCGGGTTTGGTCACTTTTTCCCCCCAACATTGAATGGGGGGTGGAAAGGGGAGAGAGGAACTGCAGGGTTGCGCGCTGCTTCTGGTCCATAACAATTAAAGGATTAGTGTTGCAAGAGTCATGTCCAAAGGTGTAGGTGGAACGACAAGGGCTGTTTACACTACGAGAATATTTTCGAGACCGGACATGGTTGAGCCCATGATAATGTTGAGATCACTGTCATTTGAGAGGTCAGCGGTCCATCATGGCGGTAGGACGTATCTTTTCGAAGTCCGCCATTTTATACTGTATTTTTGCTGTTAGTTATCTACAAAGCTCTTTTATCGATGCCAAAACCTACGGGAAAGCCCAACGAGTAACTGAGGATGCCTATAGATGTCATATTACTAACGGACATGCGGATTTTCTTCGTTTTAACCAAGTTCCGTCCCTTCCACGTGGTACGAACAACCATCGTGGTAGAAAATTCCTCTCAACCCGCACTCATTTTTATACCAACTCAGATGCCAGCTTCAACTTAACAAGATTAATTACTAGCGGTGATATTTGTCCCAATCCTGGGCCTGCACCCGTTAGAAATAGTGTGATACAGTGCCCTGTATGTGGAAAGACCGTTGCCAAAACCCATCGTGCAGTAAACTGCGATTTGTGCCTCAAATGGTGCCACATTAAATGTGGTGGAGTTACGCCACGTGAATACAAGACTCTACAAACTGTGGAAAACTTCTGTTGGACTTGTCCTACATGTATATCTGAGCTACACTCGTTGCCATTTGCAGATGTTAGCAAGCTGGATTCGAGTTTTAGTTCCTCCTCTTCCCATGATGATAGTCACCATTTAGATGAACTTAGTGAGTGTCTCCATTCTTATAAAAAGAATTTCAAGATTGCACATTTGAACATCAACAGCATTGCTGGATTCAAGTTCCACGAAATCAGATCCTGGCTTCAACAGGGACATTTTGATGTTCTAGTATTAACCGAGACTAAACTTGATAAAACCTTACCAGACTCTCAGTTTACAGTCGATGGCTACAGGTTCTTAAAGTGCATATAAGCCCTGGGCAATTATGCTTTTTTTTTTAAGCTTAGACCTTAAAAGGTAGAGAAAAAATTTCGAAATTTCGAAATAAAAAAGTTTTCATAATTTTTTTAACGATTAAACTTCCAAATGTTGAATAATTTCCGCGCACCTTCGGGGACTGGGACGAAAATAAAACGTGACGTCATCAACAGAACTCGTCTCTTCGCGGCTTCAAAACGTTGGCTTATTTGCAAAATAATTGAATAGATAACCGAGAAAGATGATATTATCGCACTAAACGTTTCGAAGAGCTTTATTCGGCAAGGCCTTTCATGCAATAGCGCATCGAGCGTGTTCTGTTGATGACGTCAAACTAGACCCAGTGCCAATTTTGTAAAGCGCTCCAGCGCGCTTGATTTTCGTCCACAGGCAACCCAAGACACGTTTTTGGGCAACTTTGAACGGCCAATACACCATGACAAATAAATCAAATCAACTTTTTATTCCGGAATCCTTTGTCTATGACCTCTAGTCACTTCGTAAGAAATATAATTGGCCAGGGCTTATATGCACTTTAAGACTGGACAGATCAATTCATGGTGGTGGTGTTATCATATACTGGAGATCTGATATTATTTTCCATCGGGTCACGGACATGCCCCAACTTAATAAGGTTGAGGCTATTATGATTAAACTAAAAATTGGCAGGAAGTGGCTTATGGTCATTGGTGCATACAGACCGCCTAGTATCAACACTATAGTCTGGAAGGAAGAACTGTTCAAGCTGTTTGACTCTGCATCCACTCTGTGTGAGGACATGTTGTTACTGGGCGATTTGAACTGTAACTTATTGAATTTAGATGCAAACGGAAGTGAAGGTAGACACCTTATGGACCTTTGTGACATTTTTAATCTATATTGTCTTATTGACAAACCCACTCGAGTGAGCCAATCCTCACAAACCCTTATTGATGTCATCTTGACTAACAACAAGCGGCGATTTTTATCTTCAGGGTCGCTCGAGCCACACTTAAGCGACCATTCACTGATTTATACTATAATGAAGACCTCATCCCATTTCCAGAGATCCAGGAAAATTGTGTGTAGAAGCTATAAGAACTATGTTAAGGAGGAACTATTAAGTGACCTAGCTCAAACACCATTCCATGTTGCCTCTACCTTTGATGATGTGGATGACCAAGCCTGGGCTTTTAGCAAGCTCTTCTCCGATGTTATTGACACCCATGTCCCAGTAAAACAGTTCCATGTACGTGGCGGGCATGTCGCTTACATGACACCCCAATGGCGACGTGCCATACGACATAGAAATAGATTATGGAACAAATACAAGCAAGAATCAAATACTATCAACTGGGACACATACAAGAGACAAAGAAATATCTGTACATCAATGAGGAGAAAGGCTATAACCAACTATTACCATCATAAAGCAGAGGGTATCTCAACTAAACCAAAGGACTTTTGGAAGGTATTTGGAGCACTCTTCCATTCTAAACGTGGACAGGCCAATGACATTGTTTTACAAGAGAACGATGAGTATATTACTGACAAGCAACGCGCAGCCAATATTTTTAATGATTATTTTACTAATATTACCATGGATTTGCCTGCACCTGATGAAACTCAATATGGAGCTACTTTTTCTGGCCACCCTAGTATTCATAGTATCAATGACTTTATGTCTAGCTGTAGCTATAATGAGTTCACTTTTCAACCTGTTAACTCTGCTATTGTCACAGATATTGTCCTTTCACTGTCTTCATCCAAGGCTACTGGCTGCGATGATATTCCTACACGGCTTATTAAGGACAGTATCAATGTTATCGCTAGACCTTTATCTAATTTATTTAATTATTCTATCTCCTCTAACATCATACCTAACTGCTGGAAACTTGGACAGGTGACACCTGTATTCAAGAAGGGTATAGAATATTCCAAAACTAATTATAGACCTATTACTGTCCTAGTAGCTTTTAACAATGTATTTGAGCGTATCCTTGCCTCTCAGCTTTATTCATATTTTCTTGACAAGTTATCTCAATTTTTATCAGCTTATCACAAAAATTATAGCTGTGAGGCCACTCTAGTTAACATACTGGAAGAGTTTAGATGTGGTCTAGACAAACGACAATTAGCATCCATTATTGGAATCGACCTGTCTAAAGCATTCAACAGCATACCACATAAGCTAATGCTAGCCAAGCTTAAAGCCTATGGTATCTCCAACAGCAGCTGTTCACTTATAGAAAATTATTTCACTGATCGACTTCAAAGAGTTAGATTAGGAGATTGTTTCTCAGATTGGCATCCACTTACCAGAGGAATACCTCAAGGATCAGTATTGGGCCCGCTTCTCTTTAATATTTTTCTTAACGACCTCCTATTTACTCAGCTTGAGTCTAAAGTCAGCACTTACGCCGACGATACTCAGATATTTTCTATTGGCAATGATCCTTCTCTGATCCATCAGAACATGCATGCTGATCTCCTCACTGTCTGTCGGTGGTTCAGTTCCAACGGATTTGTAGTCAATTCGGATAAATGTCTTAGCATGTGGCTGGGAAACACTGCGGATAAGCCAGCCTACTGCCTTGACAGTGGTGAGATCAACATGGTTGATGGGATCAAATTGCTCGGTGTAACCTTAGATAAAGACCTTAATTTCACAAAGCATGTGGCTGATATCACGCGCAGAGTCAGTTGTCAAACACAGGTCATGCAAAGGCATAAGAGGTTAATCGATACCGACACTAAGGTTAAGTTATACAATGCCTACTTATTACCACATCTAAATTACTGCTCAATAGTATGGCACCACTGCGGGCAGCGCAACTCGAAGAAACTGGAAAAACTTAATGAACGTAGCTTGCGTTTCGTCTATAATGACCGCGACAGTACATATACGCAGTTACTTAAACGCATAGGACATCCATCCTTATATAATATGAGAATACATAATATCTTAACACTTGTATATAAGTCCTTACACAGGCTAGCTCCTGAATATATCAGTAATCTTTTTACCTATAGAACTTGTAGTATTAAGTTACGTGGAGTACACTCCCTTACTATTCCTCATGTTAATACTACTACATATGGTTTGCACTCTGTTTCTTACTATGGCAGTAAGCTATGGAACTCCCTCCCTAACACTATCAGGACACTTCCTACTGTTAGGGCTTTCAGATCTGCTATCAGCGACCTTGAATTTGATACTGACTGCTGTTCTTTCTGTAGATAGTTAATGATAGATTCATATAATTAATGGTATTTTTATTATAGCATTCGATACAAATTGTAAATTATTTTACTCTATTCTATTTTATACATATATTTATTATTGTTATTATTTTCTCTCTCGAAGATATTAGCACCCTGTGCTACCTTAAATTCGAGTCGAAATAAAGGTTATTGTATTGTATTGTATTGTTGTATGCGTCGCACATGACGCTCGTAAAATAAAATGGCGATTGGACGAGTTAAGGCTGTTTTCTTGTTTTCTTTTAAGAAGGAAATCTACTTTGAAGTTGCATAAAAAAAAACAGATATAAATTTTAGAAAAAAAGACACGTCATAGGAGATAAAATTTGCGTCCTTTTCCTTCATTTTCATTTTGTTGCCCTTCCCGTTTATCGTCCGCCATATTGCGAAAAAGTGGAGCTTAAATGCGCATGCGGACAGAAGTAAACAACCGAGGACAAAACAGTGCAGGCTCAGAAAAAAAGCAATGGAACGGGTACGTAACCGTGTACGCGGCGATGCACAGGAACTGAAAACACGGGTACCGAACCCAGTTTTATCCGTTCCGTTTCGGGACCATAAGCGCCTATGGTCCCAGAACGGGTAAAATTGGAACGGGTAAAAGTAGGGTACGGATCGTGTACACGAATGGAATTATCCGAACCGTTCTCCCTTTTATCCGAGCCGTACCATTTTTTTCTGTTGTGTAAACGGGCCTAAATATAGGGGTTAGACCGGAATCAGTAACAGTCGGAAGGGTTAAATCATTGGAAAGCCCCAAAAAAATCAATTGCTGATTATTTAAGACATATAGACGGATATGTCCCTATTTGAAGTAGGGTGTCAATCTGTCTAGAGGAAATTTTAAAAGTCAGAAATCGCGTTGAGGGTTTGTAGAAAAACCGAACGTGTTTCAAATACCAGTTCAAAATACCACTTCGCAAAGGGCATCGTATCCGTCTCTTATAAGATTTCTCGATTTCTCTTTATCTCACTGCTATGAGGGTAGACTTAATACTCCTTATAAATTAGTTAAAACAAGAAGCTGCACGCAGCTTGAACTCCGGCGTATCTTTTTTTAACGCGGACGCTCTCATGTGTACCTGCGTGATTGGCACATTACGAACGCACAATCAGAGGCGAAAGTTCGCACTCCATACAGTCGATCTCATCTAAAACTTCACACGAGTGACTTCAAGTAAGCCAGGGTACCCTACGATAACACAGGTAGCTCAAAAATGTTCGGATTCAAATACTGTGATGATCTGATCTAAATCGCCATAACGGAGTCAGAACACGAGTGCATAACGCTTCATAATTTAAATAACAAAAAACTATAATAAAATAATAATAATAATTGTCTCTTGTCATTGTTTATCGTCTTAGTTGTTTCGGGTTACCTGCGTTATCAGTGCGGTACCCTCTCTTTGTATTTTCGGGCTAGTTATTTCGCATTACCTGTGTTACCAGTGCGGCACCCTCTCTTTGTATTTCCGGGCTACCTGTGTTGTCATAGCTTGGCTTAGTTGTGTCGGGTTACCTGTGTTTTCAGTTAGATAGCCTCTTTGAATTCTCGGGTTACCTGTGTTCACATCCTTATTAGTATCACTGTTCGGTACACACGCACAATCAGTCATAATTTAGGATGATATCTAGTTTGCGAGAGAAATGCTTGAAAATCACAAGCTGAAGGCGCGTGATTTTCAAGCATTTCGAAACTGTTCCAGCTCCCAACATCCCAAGTCATGCTTATTTCGCCAGTGAGAACATAGAAACGTGTGGTCTATTGCTTTTATGACATGGCTATGATAACGCAGGATTTGAACCGACAGAATACTGGCAACTTCAGTGCAATAAATTCAATGCAATTTGACATATTCCTAATAATTCCCAATGAGAAAGCTCTTCTTAGCCGACTTCTCAAACTTTACAAACTTTACAAAACCATTTGAGCTTGTCAACACAAGAGTACGGAGCCCTGTAAGGGCCATCCACAAACACAAATTTTATGAAACAATATCGCGCGATACAGACCTATTATCGCGCGATAAAGTGCTACTATCGCGCGATAAATTATCGCGCGATACTGACTTATTATCGCGCGATAAAGTGTTATTTTAAAATACGTACATTACTTAGCTAGACAACATGGCGGCGAACACGCTACGTGATAATGCTCTTCTCTTTTATATGTTTCTCTTACTTCCGACAACGAATTTGGCTTTACCTGAATATTTACCGGCGATTCAAAATGATATTGAAAATAACAGGGATGCATTAGTCGAGAAATACTTTAATCTAGGCTGGAATTATATGGAAATAACTTATCACGCCATCAAGATGAGTCTTCGCCAGCTTAAACGTGCTCTGAGAAGCAAGAATTTATGAAGGAGAAAGGACTACAGTAGTCCAGATGAAAATGGCAAAATCACCCAGAAAAAAGGCTTGATGCCAGAAAAAAATTATTACAGCAATAGGGGTCCTAAAAAATATCGACCAAAAAAAAAACGGTAATCCTCCCCCCATCAATTTTCAAAGGGTTCGAATCTATATACTACAACCATGAGAGGTTAACATTTTAACCCCGGGGATACCCTGTTATAACCTCTAAAATTATCATTGGCCATTTCTAAAAGCAATAGCTTCAGAATCAAATCCCCCCGCATGCTCATGCACTTACATTAAAATGCAAATGCATAGAAAATTCATCCTCATTGATATGTGCTCTGTTTACACAACTACTAGCTGTCAGAAGCAATTCATTCAACTCTGCAATAACAATAAATAAATAAATTCTTGCTACAAATAAAGTTATTTTGAAAGTTTGTAATCGATTACATTCTTAATAACTCTAAATGCATCTTCTGGAAGAAATGTTTAAAAAAAATTAATAATCGATGCAGCTCAGGAAAGCCTACATTTATTAAAACTTAACTTCTTTACGTAAACTTCCCCACACAGATGTCGGCAGCGTTTGTAAAATATAAAAGGCATTTAGTTTCTTCAACTTATCTTGTTGATGATAGAAGTAAGTAATATTACAAGGTAGTTCAAATTTTATCTCAGTTCAATTTTTTTTAACTAGGGGATTTTTTGGGTGCAAAGTAAATCACGAATGAAAGCCGTACTGACATCCATAAGTTTATACAGTTACTGAGTTAGTCAAGTTTCGAACTATGAATAAATGCATGATTGAGTTCAACTGTAAAATATATGTCCTTTAACTTCAACTGCTCGTCAAAAGCTATTTTCATTTTGTTTAATGGTGTTGAATTCACCTTAAGAACTAAAAAAGCTACTTATAATCTTCGCTACACATTTATGAGTTTATGAGTTACATTATCGCGCGATAATAAAGCAGTATCGCGCGATAGTAAGTCAGTATCGCGCGATAGTAGCACTTTATCGCGCAATAATAAGTCAGTATCGCGCAATAGGAGCACTGTATCGCGCGATAGTAAGTCAGTAACGCGCGATATTGTTTCATAACATTTGTGTTTGTGGATGGCCCTTACAGGGCTCCGTACAAGAGTTTAGCTGACCTTTAAAATATTTTTTTCCGAGGTACTCTAAATCACAGAGCGATAATTGCCCTATATCATTATGACGTCACGGCTTGTAATCGACATGAAACAATAGAATTTTGAACTAAATCTGCTCTGCTGAGGAAATTTTAACTTCGAATTGTCTGGTTTCCAGATATCAGCTGTATCAATGTTTATCCCACAATATTTACCGTATTTAGTGGCTGTTACCGCTATTCTACGTTCTACGAAATGCATTTGATAGCGCGGATTTCCTTTGTGTTGTTGCTCACAGTTTTGTCCCCCTCCCACGACCGTGATCCTTAGCGTTTAAACAATAGATTGTTTTGATTGACGTCATAATGATATAGGGCAATATTCATATCATAAAGAGTTTCGGTTACGAATAACTGAATCTTTCGTTTTGGATCTTTTGGTAGATAACGTTGTTGACAGCAAAGGAACGGCAGATCCCAACATTAGTAGCCTGCGTCGCATCCGAACCCCGGCGTTCAGTTCGGATGCGACGCAGGCTAAACTTTAGTGCGGCACATGCACGGAATGCTGGAGAGAGGGTAAGAGAAAAGAACCTCTGCTGGCAGGGTTATATAAATGTCACTTTGTGTACTGTTTCGTTTCATTCCACAATGAATAATAAACTCATGACTTTCAATGAATCTGCCACGGTTGTCTGAGCTGAATGAAATAGCTAGATCTTTTCCAATTTCCCTCACGAGTCACGGCAGAAGACATTTCTCAAGCTACAAAACTCGCATTTTGATCCTCTTGGAATACTAATCACATATCCGATGTTGTTGTCCTTTAATTATTAGTCAAAGTCACATATCGACACATAAGGTGAGAAATCCAATGAAGAATTCGACACCAACATTGACACATACACGTTCGCCTAAAATTATAATATTTAGCGCTAGAATTAATATCAACGATCTCCCGGTAAATCCCCTGAGCCTACCAATTCCCGACATTTTCTTAAGATTCCTGGCACAACAAACTGCTGTTCTCCCGGCCCGGTCAAGTTGAAACACCGGAAATCAACTGTAATTGAGAATGTAATTGTAAATGCTAATTGTATTTTGAACCGGCTGCTTGACTTTATCGAAGGTCAGTAGAAGAAAATTATTTGCTGCTCACCATCTTGATAACAGGAGAGATCTTGCTCTTTGGAAACTGATAGTTCACATAGAGTTCGCCTACCGTCTACACGTCAACAAATTCATGATTACACAAGGTTCGCATACACAGAAATAGACCCTTTGCACTTTACGTCATAGCGGCCATGTTGGTGTACAGTTGACAATAGATTCTTCGTTAGCTTCCTTTGTTCTGTACACCAACATGGCCGCCATGCCCTTTGTATCTCTGGGGATTGAGTGCAAACCATCTATACATTTAAGGAATGGTTGAACGTAGTTAGATTCCACCTCGTGTAATGTCACGTGACGATCAGATCCGTGCAAAGCATTGTGGTTAAAAAAGACAATAGAAGTGATGCATTGTGGTAAATAAAGAACTGCTGCCTTGCTCGCTCGCCTCAGGCTCGCTCGCTGCGGCAGCAATAATCATTCTGAGTCCACTGATTCGATATTTTCGTCGTCCTCATCTTCAATCTCCTCTGCACCAAGTTCTTTGAGTATTTCGCTCGTACAGTCGTTGAAGTTTCCATTCAGTACGGGCTCTTTATCACTGAGTTCAACCAAAGACCAATGCATTTATTCATGAACCATTTAGTGCCTTTGCAAACCTTGTGGTAGACTGAAATGACTGTAAATAGCCATTGAAGTTTCTTGTGGTAAGACAGTTTATTACCATTCAACGTTTCACCATGATTGGTCTACCGGGAAGTTACACCTCCTTTACCTTGCCCAAGTTACATTTCGTTGCAGTCGCTATTTTTTAACACTGGACATTGTACCTTGCAGGTTTTTACCAACCGGTGTGCCATGATTACGAGTAGGCTTAGATACAAGTTGCTCGGCAACTTTTTGGCAACTTTTGACATTTCGGGCAACTTTTGACAATTCGGGCAACTTTTGATATTTTCGGCAACTTTTCTTAGTTCTAGCAACTTTAGTTTAACATACAGCAAAATATTTATAAATATATGATATAAGGGCTTACTTTTAATTAATATGACATTTTATTTCCTTAAGGGCCCATTGACATATTTAAATCGGCCGTTGCTTTGGAAAGTTTGAAGCCTCGTAAAACCCGGAAAATTAAAGAGTGGGCAATAATTATTGTCAAGGTATAGATCACGAATAGAAGTATATATAATAAACACAAAGTATTATGGTGTCGTTTGAAAATAATCCACAGAAAATACCCCCAGGACTTTGCGTTAGCCTTCATGATATTCTAATAAAACAAGAGCCCATCTGGGCTTTCACTCGGGCCACATTAGATTGAAGATGAAATACACTTTCATTTGAAATCCTCTTAATCCTCTAATATTAACCAAGGGAAGAATTATTAGCTGAATTTAGCAGTCTTTAGGAGTGGCCGGTAGCGCGGTGACTTTCATTCTCTGCTCCCCTAGTATATATGTAATTTAATAGTTTTGTTTTTCTCGTATTTCTCTTTTAATTTAAACACTACTTATTCGTTTAACACACTGCATTTGAGCAGGCATATATTCATTGTTTTGAACCCGAGAATTAACCGTACTACCGTATTTTAGGAGTGGAGAGGAACGGGTAGTGAAATCTCACTCCTCCCTATTTTTTTTCCGACATTTCTCCCTTCTCCCTCCTCCCTAGTGAGTTTTAAAATTTATCTCTAGTAGTCTAGAGCATGTATGTAGATCCCATTTTCTCCCTCCTCCCTGTATGCTAAATTCTTCCTCCTCCCTAGTTTTTCTGGACATTTCATTTCCAATTCTCCCTCCTCCCTGTTCTGTTCCTCCGCCCTCTTCATGGTCCCTTTCTTTAGTAGTGGGTTGTCGGTCAGGTGATTGTAAACTCTCGTCATTTAGCACAGAAAATGTATTCTGATGAATAGGGATCAGGTTGTCATGTAAGAAATATGGCTCTTGAACAAACTGATAAGCTTCAGTAGGTTGGGTAGTCTCAGAACATTGTCTTCTTTTTTGTATTCTTGATTTTTTTTTTAAGTTTGAAAGTCGGATCTCATGCAGCTTTATTATATCCGCTTTCAACTCGCCATTTTCAACTTCTAGGTCAATAATATATTCGAGATGACAGCATCTTGATTTCGGTCTTGTATATATTATCTTGCTGCACTAATTTGTCTTCCAAATGACTGAGTGTGGTTTCTTGATTCGTGTTTTGATGTGACGAGAGTAAGAATTCATTACCCATATTAGTTAGGTCAGCCTCCATGTTACAAATCAAGGTCGTTAAAGCAGCGAGAGAGTTCTTATTGCGGGCTAACAAATATTTTTATCCTCGTGAAGAATCTAAAGAATTCCATCTCTTCCGGTTTGAATTTGACTCATGTGTATGTTGCTTTTGGAGTTTCAAGGATATGTTGATCCAAAACTACAGGCTCTTGGGGGTTTTCATTGTCTTGTGAACTTGCAGGCTCTGTAATTTGTTTTGTTTTCTTAGTATAACATAAAGTGTTGAACATGTTCATGTTATCAAGCATGTCGCGCGTGACCTCTGTTTCTTCGTTCATTAAGTTCTCTACTTTCATCTATAATCTGGGAAACTCTATCTTTGCCCATGCCTTGGCACATAACTATTCCTGTTGTTAAGTAGACGTGGATGATTATAAGTAAAATCCTTCGACAGCTTGTACCGTTTCCGCTAGGTCAATATCCTCGCTGGAACGAAATAACTTGATCTCAATACTCTCTGATCCAACTTACGGTAAATTTAAATCTCTGACAGTTTTTAAGAGACTCATAATATTGGTCTTGAAGTGCCTTCACCCAAAATAAGATGTTCTCCTCGGATGTTTTAAATGCAGCACAGCGAGCCGATGGCTTATAGATTCCAATATGTATTTCTTCGAATTTTAGCTTTCCGGATCCTGGCCCCTACACTGGCTTCAGGTCGTCATACGTGTCGTATAATAAAATCACTGGCCATCTGGGTAAAAAACGCGGTCCTTCGGCTCCGACAATAGCGCCAGTTGAAATATCCTGAGCCTGTTGGAAGGCTTTCGCTTACATTTGAGAGATGAGACTCCAAATTAGAGAGAAAGTTCCTCGCGGGTCTTCCGCCATCTTGCTTTACTGTATTAAATTATGTAAATAAATTAACCTGGCGATTGTTGCGTGACCAGCGCAGTGCAATCTGATTGGTGTGAATTTGACCTTTAACGCATGCGCAGAAATTTTGCGACACCCAACAAAAAAAACAAAAAAAACAAAAACAAAAAAAATAACGACTTGCATTTTAAGACTCGGTCAGCCCGAGTAATAAAGACCGGCATGAGATCTAGCCGGTCACACATGCATGGCTGATGCACTATAAATAATAATTTACCGACTCGAACTGGAAACTTGATAAATGACATAAATAATAATTCCCTGTCCAAACCCATAACTACCGATTAATGTACCGTTATCGTGCAAGTAGCGATATCTGCTCTAGTTCCGTGAATGAATCTATGTTATTTCTCA
Source organism: Actinernus sp. WN-2022 (assembly GCA_030867875.1). Classification (NCBI taxonomy): domain Eukaryota; kingdom Metazoa; phylum Cnidaria; class Anthozoa; order Actiniaria; family Actinernidae; genus Actinernus; species Actinernus sp. WN-2022. Next base: position 136,781,081 of record JAOWCC010000577.1, on the reverse strand, counting down.
GTTCATGCATTGCGTGATTCTTCTATTCACGTCTACACTAATTATTGTCACTGCGGATCAATCAGTATACGTAATTAACAAACTACAGGACAAGATTTCCAATAAAACAAAGAGTATCTCACCTAGTAGTGCAGTGACACACTAACCCCGCGGGCTCCATACATAATCACACAATAGAAAGTAATGCCAAAGCCCAAAGCGACATATGTATCAAGAATAACCACCGTTCACCGGCTAGATTTTATCAGTTTGCCCTCCATATATGTAATATAATGTCAATGCTATCCGTATCAAGTTGTACAGGCATTCCGTATTTGTGTTCCTCAACAAGAGGTTATTAAAATAAGTAAACCTGTCATCGGCGTATCACACGCACGTAAAGTTAACTTTGAGGCGTCTGATTTCCTCAGGCTAACGCAAAGCCCGCCGGGGGGTATTTTCTGTGGATTATTTTCAAACGACACCATAATACTTTGTGTTTATTATATATACTTCTATTCGTGATCTATACAGTCAAATTCAATAACATGATTTCATACAAATACTATAAAAATCAAAGCAAGCCAGTTTTCCGTTACCTTGGAGGTTATTTTCCCGCCAACACAGTTGACGGCTCAATGGTTTCTTGTACCAAGTTGATAGTGTTACAGGACTGATCTACTAATTGATCCTGTCACCTCTAAAAAGCTTATCTCTTTCTTTGCAGTCTGCACTATCTATTGCCTCAAAAAGGGAGATAAAACTAGTTTGAATTACTACGAAAATACTAGGTATTCGTCAAGGAAAAATCTCAGCAACAATTGTCGAAATGTTTTTCTGTATGCCAAGAATGTTTATCTACTGTCAAAACGAGTCGAATTTTGAGTCCGCGTTATCTGATGAGTCCGCGTTATCTGAGTCCTTGCGTGACGGTTACATCGAAACAGACCTTTACACTAAACACCAATATCTTCTTAACTCCTCTTGCCATCCCTTGCACACTAAACAAGCTATCCCTTTTAGTTTAGCTCTCCGTCTCCGCCGCATTTGCTCTAACGACAACGCTTTTAAACTCCGCACTAACGAATTGAAAACTTATCTCCTTCAACGAGGTTATAACCGCACATTTCTTAACAGACAAATAAAGCGCGCTGCTGACATTGCTCGTAACGACGCGTTACATACTAAACGTTCGCAAAACTCACAACGTATACCATTCATTACCACTTATAACCCAGCACTTCCTAACATTTCTCGTATAATTCACAAACATCTTAATATACTACTTTCATCCGATCGTTGCAAAAACGTTTTTGTTAGCTTTCCTCTCGTTTCCCACCGACGTTGTCCTAACCTTCGTGACCTTCTAGTTAAATCACAATTACCCAATAACACTACTAATCATTCCACACGAACATTCCCACTTGGCTCATTCCGTTGCGGGCAAAATTGTGCCACTTGCCCCTACATCGTCAACGGTCTTAAACAATACACTTTCCATTCCACAGGTGAAACCCGTTTAATCCATTCGCATATCACTTGTAACTCTAAAAATTTAATATACATGGTACAATGTAATCTCTGTCACCTCCAATACATAGGTGAAACCAAACGACGCCTCAAAGACAGATTCAACGAACATAGACGATCAGTTGACAAACCTAACATTAAGTCTAAACCCTCCACTGTTGCAGAACATTTTCTTTCTAACCCTAACCATTCTAAAACTAACATGCAACTCATTCCCTTAGAACTCATGCATTCCTCACGAGACTCGATTCGTAAAGCCAGAGAATCCTACCTTATAGACAAAGCCAAAACACTTGAACCTCATGGCATCAATAGACGTGATGAAACCTAGCTCACTTTCACCTTATTTCCTATTCATCTATTCACATTGTATTAGTTTTCCGTATCCATTAGTTTATCGTAATTTGTTACCTTCCTTTATTGACCTTATCTACATCACTTTATTATTTCAACATTTTTTACCAGTATCCGTTCCATTGCGTCACTTCCTAATTACATATTGTGAAATCCTATATATTGTGAAATTCTATATATTGTGAAATTCTATATATTGTGAAATCCTATATATTGTAACCCCCTATTTTAGAACTCTCTACTTACAACATCTAGTACCTGAAGAAGGCTAGTTTGGCTAGCCGAAATATAGTACGTTTAAAACTATACACGTTGTTTCAGCTTTACTATATAGTCCTTGGACTTCTCGCTTCTAGTTATTATTATTTGGCTGTTTAGATCTTCATACAGATCCAACGTTCAACAAGCAGGATATTCGTCCACGGTTTTTGCTTATTCGCGAGTCATTTTATCTGAGTCCGCGTTTTCTGAGTCCGCGTTTCCTGAGTCCGCGTTTCCTGAGTTCTCGTTTTCTGAGTCCAGTCCAGTCGATATTAGTTTGAGTCCAGTCCGCGGTTTACAACATGCCTTAGGGCATGTGGTAAACTGAGGACTGGACTGGACTAGTAAAACGCGGACTAGTAAAACGCGGACTAGTAAAACCCGGACTAGTAAAACACGGACTAGTAAAACGCGGACTAGTAAAACGCGGACTAGTAAAACGCGGACTAGTAAAACGCGGACTAGTAACGTGCAATATCAAGTTTAGGTGACCATATCACATGAACTTAAAGTGCCTATGAAGCTTATTTTTTTATTTTAGATATCAATTCTACATCAAGTGAATAGTAGAATGGTACAATATATCTTGTTTTGCATGCTGTGCCGCTGAGTTAAGGAGGTTTTAATATCCAAAATGCTAATTACATGACGTCAGGGGAGGCATCTGCAATCACTTCTTAGTGGTTGTAAATGGGCGTTTCTACTGATATATAAAAACAAATTTCTAATATTATTTTATTTCAACCATGGGTATAACACTGACAATTTTTTTAATTTGTTTAATTGTAACAAAACAAATTGTATAATAATTGATGCCTCCCCTGACGTCACGTAATTACCATTTTGGATATTAAAACCTCCTTAACTCAGCGGCACAGCATTCAAAGCAAGATATATTGTACCATTCTACTATTCACTTGATGTAGAATTGATATCTAAAATAAAAAAATAAGCTTCATAGGCACTTTAAACTAGGCGGTCCTTGATTTAGCTAAGGCTAAAGCCCCGCCTCGTCCCACCAGGTACGGTGCGTACTTAATTGAATTGGACTTTGTTCTAAAGTCACCTCTTCCTAATATTTTCGGTTAAGACTTAACTTTCTCTACGGTAGAATGAGTATCAATGGTTAAGCAAATCCTATGTTAAGTTTCTTTGCAAACTTTGTCTGCTAGATATCTTTTATTCTTGTTTTGTCAATCTTTTCACTGGTTACTCCCACTCACTAGTTGCCTTACATCAGAATACATTAAGAGAGGATAGCCAATAGGAGCCAAGCTTTAGATTGATAGCTGTCTGTCCATAAGATTGAGAAGAGCTAGCCAATAAAAGACGAAGCCCACATTGTAAGAGAAGAGTTAGAATGAGTTGGAGAGGAGTTGGCGCGGACTTCTCCGCGGGTACGAATAAAGCGAAGTTCAACTCAGTCCAAGTCTCGCCTGCTCACTTGAGTACGATCCCGGTCCCAAGGGAAGCCAGAAAGAAGGTTTTGGCCCCGAAACAATTTCAAGAAAGCGGAAAATCCAGACGAATCCAGCTGGAAAAAGTCGTTCTACTCGTGGCAAAAAAGACCCAAAAGTGCATGGCAGAGTCCAACAACACAAAATGAACATCTTACTGTCACAGAAGGTAATCGGCTAAGATGTGATGCTCATAAGGAAACTATATAAGCAAGAAGAAGGGCACTGTTAAAAAGCACATTATGTACATCTGTAAAACACGTTCAAGCAAAGAAAGCTATCGAACAAAGCAAGAAGAAAGACCAGTCACTTCTGCAATTTCTTGCGAAGAATGATAAAGCGAACAACCCAAAACGTGACACATTGCCTCACGATATCAGAGTTTATCGCTTCGACTTGGTTGAAAGTTTTCTAGCAGCCGGAATCCCTCTGATAAAAATTGATTGATTGCTTGCGTTCGTTCCTAGAGAAGTACGGACATAAACTGACTTCAGAGGCTCACCTAACTGAGACAGTTGATCCCCTCTGTCCACGAGAAAGAAAAGGAAACGCTGAAGACGGAACTTTCTGTGGCACAGGCATGCTCCGTTATTTTTTATGGAAGCACACGTCTGAGTGTCGATGAGTGATGCTCTGGCTATAATAGTGCGATTCGTGGACAGTGAGTGGAATGTTCAACAAAGATTAGTAAGGCTTCAAACATTGGCGAAGAGCTTAAAAGCAAATGAGCTCGCCCAGTGTCTGATTAGGCCTTAGCCGCGGATTTCGCTATTCGTCCCGGTTTATTTACTTGATGCCATGAAACGGATGGAGCAGCTGTCAACCAGGCAGCATTGCAGCAAGTGAGATTCTATCAGTTTTCCACAGCTGCTCGATGTAACCTGCATTTCGCACACTATAATGTTGGGAAGCACTTCGAGTTCCGTGTCGTTGATACATTTGCACATTACTGGGTGAGCATGTTTTCACATAGCCCTGCTGTATTGCCTTGCCTGGAAGTCTAGAACTGGGACAGTTTAGTGTTTGGACTTTGTACCTCTATTTATATAACACGATAGTGTGTAATGATTGCATAAGATGATCACGTGATTACGGTGTATGTTTTAGAATACTAGAGAATAAAGATTAGTAGCGATGTGAATCCGGCGAGTGCAGTACTAGTCTATCTATTCGGGATATATCTAAATACTAAATTGGCGACGAGGATTTTCGATCTCACACGATGCAATAATGGCAACTAGTCTTCAGTTACCGGCAGTTCAGCCTTTCTCTGTTACGACGGACCAAACGACGCTCGGGCAGCGCTGGTCAACATGGGTCAAAGGCTTGGAGTATTTCCTCCTAGCGTCCAACATAAAGGAGAAACACCAAACGCGAGCTGTGCTACTCCACTTAGCAGGTGCCGAGGTGCAAGCAATCTTCGAAACGTTCACCGAGACGGGCGAGGACTACGATGCAGCGCTGGCAAAGCTGAACAGCTATTTTGAGCCAAAAAAGAATATACCGTTCGAAAGACATGCGTTTCGTCAGGCGGCTCAAGGGTCGAGCGAGACCATGGATGCCTATGTGACTCGTCTGCGAGGACTTGCGAAATCGTGTGACTACGACAAAGCGGACGAAATGATCAGGGATCAGGTAATAGATAAATGTGCCTCGACCAGCCTTCGCCGCCGATTGCTACGTGAAACAGAATTGACACTGGATGACATTTTACAAATTGCTCGAGCGATTGAAGCGGCCGATCGACATGCAGCGAGAATTGAAGCATCCACAGGACAGTCTGGACAGATAAACCAGATTTCCAGCGGCGCAGGATCTTCGCGATCGAGCGAACAGAGAAATAAAGGAATGCACGGCATTTGCGGCGCACGAGGCAGGAGGAGTCGTATAAATTATGTTTTTGCTGTGGACGAGCAGGGCATCAGGCGAAGGACCCGACATGTCCTGCCCTTGGCAAACAATGTAATACCTGTGGAAAGGAGAACCATTTTAGTGCGGTTTGCAAGAGTGATACGAAACCTGCTAGTAGCAAAAATGAGAGTTCGCATGGAACACGACGACTGCGATATGTCGAGACAGAAAATGACAGCTCTGACGACGAGACAGGAAATGAGAGTTCTGCTGATGAATGTGTGTGGGCGATTGGAGACAACAAGGCGGGTAAAACTGTTCCGATAATCGTGAACAATACTACAATTCAGGTTATCATTGATTCTGGAGCGAGTGTGAATGTATTGGATGGAGAGACATTCAATTGTTTGTCGGATAATGGAGTGGAGCTGAAACATTCCAAGATCAAGATTTATTCATATGGGGCCGACATGCCACTTCCGGTCAAAGGAACGTTTTATGCAAATGTGTCAACTGATCAAATGGCCAATCCTGTGAGAGCTAAATTTGTAGTTGTTGACAATTTGAGTTCAGGATCGCTTCTGGGAAGAAAAACTGCAATGGAGCTTGGAGTACTACGCGTTGGAATGGAGCATTCACGGCCAAGTGTCAACCAGATATCAACAACTGGAACGATACAAGCAATTATCAACAAACATACGTCAGTGTTTGATGGAGTTGGCAAACTGAAGGATTATGAGTTGAAAATACACATTGACCCGGAGGTCAATCCGGTTGCTCAACCACAGCGACGAATACCGTTTCATGTTCGCAAGGAAGTTGACAAGAAGCTCAAAGAGTTACAGGAACTGGATATTATTGAAGATGTAGAGGGCCCAACGCCTTGGGTTTCACCTCTAGTTGCGGTTCCTAAATCAAACGGTGAGGTGAGAGTTTGTGTTGACATGCGTCGGGCAAACGAAGCAGTGATTCGGGAAAGGCACCCGATACCAACGTTGGAGGAAACCCTGGATGAATTAAATGGGGCTTCGGTGTTCTCTAAACTTGACTTGCGGTGGGGATATCACCAGGTAGAGCTTAATCCAGAATCGAGAGTTTTGACTACCTTCTCAACGCACAAGGGACTTAAGCGCTACAAACGCTTGATATTTGGATTATCATCTGCACTCGAAATGTACCAGTACGTAATTCAGCGAACACTTCAAGGAATTCCCGGTGTGAGGAACATTTCAGATGACATAATCGTGTTTGGAACAGACCAGGAGAGTCATGACAAGAGTTTAGAAATGACATTATCACGTTTGGAAAGCAAAGGGCTCACACTTAACCGAGACAAATGTGTCTTCAGTGTACCAGAGTTAGTATTTTTCGGATTTAAGATATCAGCGAATGGAATGGCACCCGATGACAAGAAAGTTGAGGCCGTGAGAAATGCGCGAGCACCACAGAATCCAGCAGAAGTGAAAAGTTTTCTCGGGCTAGTAAACTACTGTGCGCGTTTCATCCCGAATTTCTCGACACTGGCGGAGCCACTACGCAAGCTTACTAGGAGCGACACTGAGTGGAGTTGGGGTACGGCCCAACAAGATGCATTTGAACGCCTTCGAGTTATTCTTACTGGAGACTGTGTTGTAGCACATTATGATCAGGATGCAGAAACTGAACTGAAGGTTGATGCGAGTCCAGTGGGTCTCGGAGCGATTTTACTGCAGCGAAGCAACAACGTTCTACGCCCAGTGGCATATGCTAGCCGTACTTTAACTGATGTTGAGAGGCGGTACTCCCAGACAGAGAAAGAAGCTCTAGCAGTTGTTTGGGGCTGCGAACGGTTCCATATCTATCTCTATGGCAAACAGTTTACTCTGTATACAGACCACAAGCCACTTGAGATAATTTACAGTCCGAAGTCAAAGCCACCACCACGCATAGAACGATGGGCACTTCGTTTGCAACCATATCGGTTCAAGATAGTCCACATGGCAGGGAAAACAAATCCGGCCGATGTACTCTCGAGATTACCACTAGACGACCAGCCGTTCAGGGAGAGAAACATAGCAGAGGAGTATGTCAATTTTGTGACGACAAATGCGGTTCCAAAGGCACTAACGCTTGACCAGATTGTAGAAGAGACCGGGGCAGACACATTGTTACAGGAAGTGCAAAGCTGTTTAAGTGGAGCTGCCAAATGGCCAGACACACCAGAAATCAAGCCATACCAACTGGTTAAGGATGAACTGTGCATAAATAAGGGAGTGATACTGCGAGGATCTCGTATTGTAATGCCGAAAACTCTATGGCAACCAACTCTGCGCAATGCACATGAGGGACACCAAGGAATTGTGCGGACCAAGCAGATGGTAAGAGAGAAAGTATGGTGGCCAGGTATTGTGCAGCAAGTTGAATAAATGGTTAAGGCTTGTCTACCATGTCAGTCTGTTGTGGGCAGGTCTACACCAGAGCCGTTAAGGCCGACTGTAATGCCAGAGAAACCATGGCATGAAGTACATATTGACATTTGCGGACCCTTTCCGACCGGGGAAAGTCTACTAGTTTGTGAGGATTCGTGTACGCGTTGGCCAGAAGTTGTAATTATAAAGTCTACTACGTCTGCAGCCATAATTGGGCATCTACGCAAAATATTTGCTGTGCATGGGCTACCGGTGAAAGTGATTACAGATAATGGATCAAATTTTGTGTCTGAGGAATTTGAGACTTTCTTAGAGACTCATGGTATCAAACATCGTAAGGTCACACCGTATTGGCCACAGGCTAATGCAGAGGTTGAGAGATTTAACAGGACAATCGAGAAAGCAATTCGTACTGCACATGCTGAGGGCAAGAATTGGCGTAACGAGATGTTTGTGTTCTTGTTGAACTACCGGGCGACACCTCATGCGGCTACAGGTGCGTCCCCAGCTCTCCTGCATCTGGGACGAGAAATAAGAACGAAGATACCACAGGTTGATGCACCAGTTTCTAACGTTCTGTCTGCTGCGCTACAGTCTGCCCGGGTCAAAGACCAAAGAGCAAAGCAGCAGGCAAAGTTATATGCGGACAAGCGAAACAGAGCTACTCCCTCAGACATCAAAGTGGGTGATAAAGTATTGCTCAAACAAGGGAGGAAAGACAAACTATCTACAAAATATGACCCTAAGCCATATACTGTGGTGGAAAGAAAGGGTCCGAGTTTGGTTCTACAGCGAGATGGAGGTTGTTTGTTTATGCGCAATGTCTCGTTAGTACACAAAGTGAACAAGGAGTCTATGGAGCAGGGTAATGTGGATATTGATGATTTGCCACTGGATGCTGATCCAACACAGGCAAATGACAACCAGGAGCCACAGAGACCTGTTCGGCCTGTTCGGGTCAGACAGGCACCAGCCTATCTGAATGATTTTCAATTGCAATAGTTAGGACGCTATCAGAATGTACATAGCAGTATAGAGACTAGAGACACATCGTTATAGTTTGTTGGTTTCATCTACTTTCCGAAAATAGTTAGTGTACATATCAGAGCCATGTTTTAATTAAATCAAAGGAGGGATTTAGTGTTTGGACTTTGTACCTCTATTTATATAACACGATAGTGTGTAATGATTGCATAAGATGATCACGTGATTACGGTGTATGTTTTAGAATACTAGAGAATAAAGATTAGTAGCGATGTGAATCCGGCGAGTGCAGTACTAGTCTATCTATTCGGGATATATCTAAATACTAAAGACAGCAATGCGGTCCTATAGCCCAACTCAATGGTAGAGCAAATGGGAAGTGTTGAATCAAGTGATGGAGTACTTCGCAGATGTAGAGCTCTTTTTGAGGGAGAATTATGAGCATCTTGCTCCTGCTACTAGAATGCACCTTGTGGAGATCTTTGACAATCCAAATGACGCTGCAGATCTTGAACTAGAACTGGCAGCTTTAGTAGATGGAGGAGCCCACTTTGTTTCGGCTACTTACTATTTGGAAGGGGATGGGCCCCTAATATTCTGCTGCTATGAATGCTTAGCTACTGTGTCCCATTCTGTAGCAATAGATGCATACCCAAATGTTGAGAGAGTGGCTCGCCGTCAGGCAGATGGCAACGTGCCTGTTTAAGTTGTTTACAATCGACTCGTAGCCAAGGCAAAGGCCTGTTTAACTCCAGGATTACGGTTTCATCAAAGGAAGTGTAGTCGAGGGTTTCATGATCTTGTCCGTGCCTTTAGAAGTGCCAGATTGTGCTGCTCCGTTCAGGTGCAACAGCTTCGCCCACAACCGCTTCTTTGCACGAGCTGAGGAATTTTAGCTTCCTTGACAATGATGCAGTCATTACTGGACTTTCCGATGAGCTTCCCCGTTATCTAGCAAATGCAGATGCTACGCAAACAGAAACTGAAGACGAGAAGGTCCCATGGTGGGCAAGGATGAAGCTAACCTACCTAACTGGTCATCGGTTGTGAAGAAAATCCTTCTGGTGCAGCCAAGTTCTGCTTCCACTGAACGAGTCAGTTCAGCATTATGAAAAACATTTTCACAGACCAACAGGAGAACGCCTTAGAGGAAATCGTAGAGGCGTCAGTGATGCTATGCTACAATGGCAACCAGAGGAAAAAGCTCTTGGTCCATAAATGACTACCCTGGTTCCAGAGGTTTTCTCTATGTGTTTTCTGCGAGTGACGTTTAAGCCGCGAAGCGGCGCCAGCGTGCGCGAGCTGCGAAGCAGCGAGAAGGGAGAGAAAACCTCTGGTTAAAGTGGTCAGTTGACTGAGCGAGCCGCGCCAATAGATTTGAACTAGGGTCAGAATCTGACCCTCGTTCCTGGTTGGAGGAATTTTTAATTGGATAAACAAGAAACCTGATTGGTTCCTTACACATTTTAAACAGGGAGGAGACGGGATTGTTGTTTACAGTACAAAACTACTGATCGGGAGGGAGTAAGGACATTTTGATGTCACGCGCTCTGCGTGAGAATCACACTTTATTGTTGTGACCAATATGGCCTCGGCAATCGAACTCGAAGATATAGTTGACAAAGTCTTGCTATCCATTCTTGGTAATCGCTTTCCTGAGATAGAGAGTCTGTCGAACGAGCAGAGGAGAGCGCTCAGTGGAGTTATTCACAATCTCAATGCAAGGGGACTAGCGCTGTTCACACGTCCCGGTGGCGGTGCCGATGGAGAATCTTTACTACATCGCTTATGTCGTCCTTTGTCTGCCTTTGAGTTATTTGTTTCAAGCTGGGACGCAAGAGTATCTTCGTGTCCCTTCCTGAATGACTGCAGGTCGTTCTCTTGCTTTTCGAGCTTCCAAAAGGTCCGAAGACACTTTTGACAAATGTTTCTGGAGACTCCCTCGACTTCCGATATGACAGTACCAACGACAACAGATAGCCGTCTTGTTAGATCTTCGGTTCTGCTATTTGGTCCAAACACATTCGTTTTAGACCTGCCACTGACTTTCACATTTATCCCACAAAACCTGCAATATTCGCTCGGATTGAAAAGTAAATATTTAATCGGTGTTTTTCTTTCATCCATGAACACGTATGCCGAAAACTCCGCCAGGCGTCAAAGCAACAATACGTCCTGTCCCCCTCCCGACAAAAACTATAGAGCGTGACCACCTCGTGATAACTCCTCGGTGATTGGTCAACAGTGTAATTACTGAAGTAACATGTTTGACAGCTGTCAACCGCATGGAAGTGAGATCCGTGACCACTTTAACCAGAGGTTTTCTCTCCCTTCTCGCTGCTTCGCAGCTCGCGCACAAACGTCACTCGCAGAAAAAAACAGAGAAAACCTCTGGAACCAGGGTAATAAATGACCATCTATATGCATAATCAGTTGATGATGGTAGTCCACTACAATGGCAAAAAAAGGATTCTGTGTACATACAACTGGCTATTTGGGACTGAAATCTGGTCAGTTTTTGTTTGTAATCTAGTTTTGTTATAAGAACGAAATATGATTGTTGCTAAGAGAAAGAAATGAATCGCAAATAAAAAAAAATCTGCATGATTTAGTCCGCACCAGTACCTTCATTGTGAGCAAAAAAGGGCAAAATACGAGCAACTTTTCGGCATCTTTTTGGAAAATTGGCAACTTTTAGGCAACTTTTTTATAATTCTTGGGCAACTTTTAAAGAATTTTCGAGCAACTTGTGTCTAAGCCTAATTACGAGCATAAGAGAAATACAAATCAAAAATTGCATACGGTAGTCTGGTTTATTTTCGTTTTTAACTCAAATAGCGAAGGTATTTAATGATTCAGTTATCGACGCAATCGCGAAAATAAAGTGACTCAGTTTCTATTAATTTAACAAAATCGCGAAAATAAAGTGTCGCGAAATTAAAGTGTCGCGAAAATAAAGTGTAATAGAACAAAAACAGTAGGTAGACTTATGATTACAGAGTTACAAAGTGAATATACAAGAAAAGAAAAAGACTTTAAATTATTGGAATAAAATATAATTAATATATACATATAACTATATTAGCACATGGTACACATACAGTGAATATACAAGTCATATAAAAACGTCAACTTCCTGGGGGCTGTAGCTCTGGCCGCTAATGAGGTATGGTCAAACTCAATTAAAAAAACGAAACTAAGAGCGTATTAAAAAAAAAAAATCAAAGTTGTTTTCTGGAATCAGTGTTTATTATGCTTTCAGAAAATATATACTTTGTTAGATTATATTAAATGTGGCCAAGCGAAGAAAAAGACCGAATTAGCAAGCGAAGCGAGCCAATATGAACGAGCTATAAAGTGAGTCTGATGAATGAGAGCCAGCCAGCCGCGTGATATCCTAGACAGTTTGAAATGAAAATGCACTGATTCATACATACATACATACATACATACATATAACTTTATTTCCAGACGCTATCCACTACAACAGTAAGCTGGTTTCCACGTGGAGGCGTAACAATAAATATATGTACAGATTAAAAACATATATTGATAAAAATCAGTAGAAATCTGCTGTCAGCATAACTCAGTATCAGGAACAGACACTCCTCTTGAATTGCCGTAAAGATTTGGCTCTTTTAGCCTCATCTGGCAGGTTATTCCATAGCATAGCACCACTGTATTTGAAGCTTCGCTTGAGGAAATTTGTACGCGGTCTTGGAAGTGCTAGATCAAGTGCTAGAGTTTCTTAGCTGATAGCGTTTATCGCAGTCACTTGTTTTAATAAAAGAGTTTCTCAAATATGGTGCGGATTGTTCATTTAAGATTTTATAGATTAATATAGATTTCATTTGTTTACGTCTGGCTTAGAGGGTTTTCCATTCTAATTTAGCTCGTATATCAACGGATCTTGTGTCGTAATTCGTGCCTGTAATCATAGTGTTAAAAGGTTATAGGTTAAGGCAAAACGGCAGGGAAAAGTGATTGTTCTTAAACTATGGACTGTTTGAAGTTTTCTGTCGTAGAAAGCTGTGAATTTGTAGTGAGTTTTCCAGCCACAAAACAACTAGATGCGCGCGCGTTTGGCGACATAGCCGCTAAATGGCTTCTAACCTAACCTAATAGAGTGTCCAATATGAGGCTGCTAGGGTTGTAACCGGAGCAATTAAGGGTACAAGTGCTATAAGCCTGAGAGAAGAGCTTACTTGGGAGAGTTTAAGTGTGAGGGAAAATGCATAAGTTAATACTGACATTTTTTATAAAATTGTAAATGCATGGACTAGTTCCCACATACTTACTAGAGCTATTACCCAATACTGTGGGTGAACGTGCACATTTTAACCTAAGATCAAGTGAAGATATTTCATTTATTCCTTGTAGAACCGTTAAGTTTCAGCAGTCTTTCCTGCCTTCCACAATCACGTCTTGGAATTCACTAAGTTTGGATGTAAGGAATTCAATTTCGCTTCCTTCTTTTAAATTTAATTTGTTATCTCTGATTTTTCCTTTTAACTATAATAAGTTACTTGATTATTCCTATTCGAGACTGGCATCAATTTTTCATACTCGCCTCAGGCTTAGTTTTTGTGCCCTGAATAGTTATCTTTTCAAAATCAATTGTTGTGTCTCTCCCAGACTAGCTAAAGAAACACCTGAGCATTATTTTATATTTTGTCCCCGTTACGCTGCCCAACGAGCTTCTTTTTTGCCTCTGCTGCACAGTTACTAGGCGAGAAATGGTCACAGAGCAGCGGTGAGTTAAATATTTTGATTTTAATATAAATTGTCGTTTTTTTGCAAAGTTCAAAGCTTTATTCTATCTACAAATCGTTTCTCTGTGACTTATGTTTAATTATTTTATTTTATTATCAATTGTGGTGTGATTTTTTGTGTGTGTGTCTGTTTGCGTAAAAAGAAGTACAATATTTAGTGTGAGCCCCCTAGATAATTCATTTAATTGTACTTTTTGGGTAAACACTTCATTATATGTTTAATTTTTTTTAAATGGCTTATTTGATGTGAACAAAACAAATCCTCGAAATGGAGAAGAAATAATCGTTGTTTTCGGTATATTTTCGTTTCGAATATACCGAATATAAGCCACAAAATGGTCTACGTCAGGTGGGGAGAAGTTTCAAACAATATCTGAGCTCCAAAAAGCGAAAATACGGAAACAAAAACAGATATGAAGTGTATTTACTACGCACCGAAGGCAACTCGGTACGAAATGAAAAAGGACTCAGGACCAGCAGCTCTGTTTACCTTTAATAGGTACTAAAGCCTGGAGTGTGTGTCGGCAACGTTGCCGCAATGTTGCAAGACTTAAATTGGCCTAGCTTAGCCTCCTTAAGAAAGTGTAATATTTAGGCTGATCACAATGTAAAAGATCCTAAATGGCATTATGTATAATCCTGGTGTAAAGCAACTCAGCATAACCAAGTAATAAACAGAAACAGCGAAACAACAAACAAAACCAGTCTAGAGCGGAAATGACGAAGTTGGAAATGATAACGATAACATATAATAATGGAATGCAACTGCAATTCGTAACTAGCAACGTTTTGACTAGCACTATTACCATGCATCGTATTGCTGCCATGTAAAACATACCGCGTGATCTGGTTTTCTCCCTTCCACTTTACACGACTTCCGTTCACTGCTGGTTGTCAGATAATGATGTGTATTTTCCATAGTGTCATACATGTGCAAAGTTTCAGTAATTTGTATTCAATATTTGCAGATATATTCTTCATTTGTGATTTGTCTCCAAGGCTGTGCAAACAATATGACGTCACAGGTCATCTCATTTGCATATTACAAAAACCTGAATATCTCTGAAACGAGATGAGATGTTGACAAACGGAAAATGTTGTTATTCCTCATTTCGAAAGCATTTTAACATTAGATCAACTTAATGTTCGCTTCTTATGCACTTTAAAATAGCCTAGGGAATTTTGCCAATAACCCGCTTATCTACGTGCTTTACAACTAGATTATATGGTGACATTCTGTTTTTATCAAGAAAACTGCCACCACAACCGTAGCATTTCTTTACATTTGATGGCAGAATTACGATCTCGTATGAATGTGGAGACATCCCAGAATGCCACTGTAGTGGTGTAGTGCCGAAAGGCGTCGACGCTGACACTTGTGGTATCCCAGAATGCCACTGTGGTGATGTAGTGCCTAGAGGTGTCGACGCTGATACTTGTGGTATCAGAAAATGCCACTGTGGTGGTGTAGTGCCTACAGGTGTCGACGCTGACACTTGTGGTATCCCAGAATGCCACTGTGGTGATGTAGTACCTAGAGGTGTCGACGCTGATACTTGTGGTATCAGAAAATGCCACTGTGGTGGTGTAGTGCCTACAGGTGTCGACGCTGATACTTGTGGTATCAGAAAATGCCACTGTGGTGGTGTAGTGCCTACAGGTGTCGACGCTGACACTTGTGGTATCCCAGAATGCCACTGTGGTGATGTAGTGCCTAGAGGTGTCGACGCTGATACTTGTGGTATCCCAGAATGCCACTGTGGTGGTGTAGTGCCTACAGGTGTTGACGCTGACACTTGTGGCATTCCAGAATTCCACTGTGGTGATGTAGTGCCTAGAGGTTTCTATGATCGTTGAAGTGGAATTCGCAGGTTTTTAACCACTTGATTGCTTCATTTCCAAAAACGTTACTAATTCCAACCAAATTAGCACCAGCCATGTCTGTACACCAGACTATTGGATAACATTTGTAGTTTATTCTCTTTCACTTTCTGTAAAACTTCTTTGAATAAAGTCCAAAATAGTTCGATATTTGTTGTATCTTCTGTAGTAGCTTCCATTGTGGCAAGAGGAACTTGTTTGCGCAGTAGTGTAACAAATCCACGACCTCTTTTTCGTTTTCCATCAAAAAAGAAATATTCCTCTCTTAGATAGTGGTCACCACCTGTCCATATTCAAGACCATTTTTGGTTTTTAGATGCCCATTTTAAAGATAAATGAAGGTTTATCGGGGTTTCCTCTGCTGTCACTTACTTTGTAAATATAGAATTTATCTTTTTTTGTCACAAAATTCCTTAAAGGTGACCACCGCCTCAAAATCATGACCAACAGGCTCAATTTGTTTGTTTTACTTTTTTCTTAATAATAATAATAATAATAATAATAATAATAATAATAATAATAAGTGTTTTAAATCATAAGGGTTTGTATGAGATTGTTAATGAGTATTTGGTTGTATCCGTTAGGCCAGAAATACTAAAATAGAATCAATTAAAACTCCCCTGAAGTCTTTATCTGTTCTTCATTGGGCTCTGTATGCAATTTCAGCGAATTCTGTTGAAATTTTACCCCTCGACCTCTCCAACTAAGAAAGAAGGCAAGGACGGACGCAACCGCCATTTCTCGATCCCAATCACTCGAACATCACGCTCGAATTTTCATCCAAAATCAATGCCAACCGCAACTAGACCTCAAATAATAGCACAACAGTATCTATTCCGAGAGCCTCGTGCCATTTAATTGAAATAATCCCCATTTTTCGAACCAAAAACGAACCTAATTTCAAACAAATCCGCCCGTTTGGATTCGCGGGCTCAGAACGTACGTATATATCTTATTTTGAACACCCCTCCGCGTAAGTTGGCTCTTAGACCGCAGCGAGCTTTCCTTCTAGCTCTTTTGATCTCTTGAACGTCGACAACATGTATGTAAAGTAACGAGAAAAGTAACTTCACAGTATCATGGGTTTTTAATAGTTGAGGCAATGGGCTCCTGGACCCTGGTTGGGGCTTGAGAGCCAATAGACAACAATGTTTGTCATGTAGAAGGCGGCTCTAATTGTTTAAAATAGAGGAAAAGATTAAATAAAACTGAGAAAGGAGAAAAAGAAGTTAAAAAACAATTTTTTTACTGCCTGGTGTAGACTCGAACTCCGGTCGTTGGATCAAAAGCGCACGGTCTAAACCACTGTACCATACAGCCAACTTACGTGGAGGGGTGTTCAAAATAAGATATATACGTAGGTTCTGAGCCCGCGAATCCAAACGGGCGGATTTGTTTGAAATTAGGTTCGAATTTGGTTCGAGAAATGGGGATTATTTCAATTAAATGGCACGAGGCTCTTGGAATAGATACTGTTGTGCTATTATTTGAGGTCTAGTTGCGGTTGGCATTGATTCTGGATGAAAATTCGAGCGTGATGTTCGAGTGATTGGGATCGAGAAATGGCGGTTGCGTCCGTCCTTGGCCAAGCCCACACAGCAGTTAAACGTCTGCGCGTGCGTATTACGGTCAGATTTCCCTCGCAAAATTACCTTAAAACGTATTACAGTGAACTTCTACCCCAAAAAGTTAAGAAAAATACAGTGAAAGTTAAGCTTTTTATTTTCACAGTCGACGGGAAATTGAACAAACTTCAAACTGTGAGTTTACCAAATTGTTTCGTAATTTACCAAAGAAGTTCTCAAGGTTTGAAAGCGGGTTTGTGAACAGTGACGGCCGCCGGCTCGCTTTGAATTTGTTTTGGAATAGGTTGTTGTTGCAGGACTTTTGACACATGCGCAGACGTTTGACCGCTGTGTGGGCCTAGCCTGCTTGCAGGCTCTGGTTGATTTGGGGTTCCTGTGGTGGGGGAGAGGAGGGGAACAAGACCCTGTGTTTTTTAAATTTCCCGTTCGTCCACGAACGTCATAATCTGATTGGTTGAACCTAGAAGAGGCGCGCGCACTTTGTTCGAAAATGGCGTGTATTATGGTGTAAGCAGCACGCGCGAGCTAAAATTGAAAACTTTTCACTCATGATCAAATCATTTTTCTGCTGTTTTCTCTCGTTTTCTCAGGTTTTTATTATCAATCATGCAGTATAAATACAAGGGGTTCAATGCTAGGTAGGGTACATTTACAACAGAATCTCGTCGAAAATGTTGATTTTAAAATTATTTGTGAAACGTGTAACTTGCAATGGTATGACAAGGTCTTGTCGCAGGCTCTCCTTTCTCTATATCCTCCTTCCCCCTCCTCTCTCCCACCACAGGAACCCCAAATTAACCAGAGCCTGCAAGCAGGCTATCCTTGGCCTTGCCTTCTTTCTTAGTTGGAGAGCCCAATGAAGAACAGATAAAGACTTCAGGGGAGTTTTAATTGATTCTATTTCAGTATTTCTGGCCTAACGGATACAACCAAATACTCATTAACAATCTCATACAAACCCTTATGATTTAAAACACAAACAGAGCTTGGATTTCCTGTGCAGTGATCGGGCTAAAAGGATCGAAACACGTCCATGGATTGGAGGAAACTCGGATTGAGTGTAATCCCTAACATTGCTGAAATTCAGCTTTTTTCAAACTTTGGGGGTCTTAGGGGGTCTTAGGGGGTCTTAGGGGGTCTTAGGGGGTCTTAGGGGGTCTTAGGGGGTCTTAGGGGGTCTTAGGGGGTCTTAGGGGGTCTTAGGGGGTCTTAGGGGGTCTTAGGGGGTCTTAGGGGGTCTTAGGGGGTCTTAGGGGGTCTTAGGGGGTCTTAGGGGGTCTTAGGGGGTCTTAGGGGGTCTTAGGGGGTCTTAGGGGGTCTTAGGGGGTCTTAGGGGGTCTTAGGGGGTCTTAGGGGGTCTTAGGGGGTCTTAGGGGGTCTTAGGGGGTCTTAGGGGGTCTTAGGGGGTCTTAGGGGGTCTTAGGGGGTCTTAGGGGGTCTTAGGGGGTCTTAGGGGGTCTTAGGGGGTCTTAGGGGGTCTTAGGGGGTCTTAGGGGGTCTTGGTTTTGGGAGTCTTCGTTTTCCGAACACCCGATCGGATCGGAACGAATCGGTCAATATTTAAAGTCGGGTTTTCGAGTCAGGCTTTAGGGTTTAAGTGTATTCGCATACTGTCGTGGAGATTTATGTCCCATCACCGACCGACAAAACAAGTGGTTCGATCGTGAAGATGCATCAACGAAACCCGGCCATAAATCAAAGTGTATCATGGACATGGTGAAACGGAATAGTGTACCAGCAGACATTCGCATACATTTAAAGCTTCGATGATAATTTGACAGGAATTTTTACAATGTGAGTTACAGTTTAACTTTCAATTGTTTTTTTATCCACATTACAGGGGAATCGATCCAGGAGTGTTAACAGCGCGACTGGTCTAGACAGCAAAAGCGCGGAGGTTGCATTTGTATTCAAACGAGTACTCGAGTTTAGCAGGGCTAGGAAACGGCCAAACAAAAAGGGAACCAGTTCAGGGAAGACAATATTATGTATTATCCATGATTTTCTCTTTTTTTTGTGGAACAATTAAACTGTTTGGAGTGCTTTCATAGCCTTCGAAAAATGTTTAGGTCGCATTTTTGTGTCAATGAAATCGACACGCCGGACTAAGCTTCACAGAATTGAACTACTGACTCACACTATGAAAGGTTTCACTTGAAATTCGGGGGAAATGCCGGAGGAAATGACTGTCAAAGTGCAAAATATAAAGATAAACATATGTATTTTATACTTAGCTGTCAAAGCAAAAAAATAAAACGTGATATATAAACGAAACGGGTCGTAATTGTTGTGGTGGGAAAAATATAATTCAACCGTAAATGTGATCCGTTCCGATCCGATCCGGCACCAACAAAACCTGGATCGGACCGGATCGGGCAAATTTTTTTTTGGGCCCCAGTTCAGATCAATAAGCAACTTTACCATGAGGCCTTGCGCGCCCAATCCAAGATGGCGGACAAAGATGGCGGACTTGGGGAATGGAAATTGTTCTCGGGGTGGTGCTAGTAAAATTTTGACAACTGCGTTGACGTAATTCAAGAAACCACGTGATGTTGCCATAATAAAGGGAGGAGTGGGTCAGTAAGAAAAAATACGCAGTGGGTGGCTGGCGATCTCGACAACTCTTGTTTCCTGAACAGTGCAATACAGTACTTGTTCAGACATTTTTGCGTAGTTTCCGGACATGTCATCAATCGAAAAGTTGAGAATTTTAAGTTTCCTAATTAAAAATTATACAAAAACATTAGGCTTTGTTTTTATAATTTTGTTGGTTCTGCGAAGCGATTATATATATCTCGGTATATACAGAGAGATGACAAGGAGATCTTATCAAATATGAAAGGTAATAAATACCTCTAAGTGTTAATGTAAAATAAACAAATTTCCACGCGCATTACTTTATGATTTACGCGAACTTGGCGAGACGTTTTCGCACGCTAAAAAAAATTTTCGGGACCGCAAGCGGGTGTGTCTTCTCTTTATAAATTGAGCTGACTTCGGAAGAATGATAGAATCCCCAACAGGAACAAAGAATATTTCATAAAAAAATTGTCGTGATATCATAATAAAATATATTATTTTTAATTTGTAAATTATATTATAATAAAAAGTCCTTTGTTTTGCACTCGCAGAACCCCCCCCCCCCCCCCCCAATTAGTTTCACCCATCCGTATTTACTTTGCCAATACATTGTGCAGAGTTATAAAACCACATTCATATATATGTATGTATTTGTTACATTTGTACCAGGTCAGAGAAAGGTACTAATTTATAATTTAAATTTCTTCAGGGAAATTATGGGTTATCCAACCATTTTAATTTTTTTTGGGTGGTCATTTTCAATCAAAATATTGGAGGTGGGGTACTTGTGAATTTTACAGAATTATGAATATATTTTGTGTATGGTTTTGGTATTCTTTATGAGGGTGGGGGAGGGAAAGTAGGGTTATGCAGGTTATATGTTTATAAAGACTACCCTTTCCTAGGTTATACTGATTTGTTTCATTTCCACCCCTTTCCTTAGAGTTGAAGTCTAGTATTTCTTTACAGTAACAATATTTGCAATAAATACAACAAAATGTACTTCTTTATTATCCAATACATGCAGGCTTGAACCCATTATTTGTGCCTGGCCAACAAGAGAATGTACATGATTTCATGCCTTCCTTTATAAATATAATTATAGCTATCCCATGGAGCTTTTGAACTTTTCAGTTGTTGATTAATTGATTATGACTAAACCACATACAGGGGGGCAGGTTATTTATTCAGATTACATCATATTTTTATGACTCCCCCCAGAATAAACTGCTTATTAAAATAATTTTAGCAACCCCCCTCCGTCCTTTCAAAAAAATTATACACCGCCACCATTTCCATAGCATTATTTAACAAGCATAATTTTACAGAACTGTCATTTCGGGCCGTGAAACTCGGTTTAATACTACAATATGTAGAAAAGCTAAGAATAAACCATAAAATTAACTGTTATTAACTACCACTACTTTGGTGTCTGTAAAAAGTATTTGTTGCTGCATGGTATTCCAAAACTACACAAGAATATATTGTCCTTTAATTGATATAAAACATTATCATTAATTCCATACATCAGGCATTCCTAGCTGCATGCAACCTTAAGAAAAAGTGTTCTGGGGGGGGGGGGGGACTGGGAAGCTTTTTAGATTTTAGATTATTGCAAGTGCATTCTCCTGCATTTCTTAAGCTAGCTCTATTTAGTGCAGTAATTAGCCATTCTGTGCACCTACCATTTTAAGTGTATATACGTAGGTCTTTGTTTGACAAACATTAAAAAAATAACATTAATCCACCCAACCTCTCATAAATAAATTTTAAGATTCCCCCTTCTAAAGCCTGTTAAAACAAATTGGGATCCCCTTAAAAATCACCTGCCCCTTCCCCCTGTCAGTTATACATATTATGAATACAGCCTAAAGGAATAAAAAGAACCCTGTAATTCTTGGGTTCCAATTTTGTTCCAATTGTTTTATCAGAAAACCTAACACAGAATTTTTCAAGTGTTTAGAAGCAGTATGAATTAAGGCTATACCAATTATTTGTAATTGTTGCCATTTACATAAAATTATATATATACTTAAGCACACTAGTTGTTATATAAAAGCTAGCTCAGAATTATGCTTGTACATGCATTTTTATTCGCTTATGAAACACTCACATTTACAATAATTTTTGGCTGTGTTTAAAGGTTTTTTCTACAATAAACAGCTAGTGCACAACCTTCTGATTAATTAGTCAATTAAGCTTTAATAAATAATAGTGTTATCAGAGTATATAATTGATCATTATTATTTAACACAACTTTTAAATTTAAAATGCATGTAAGTGTGTGCTCAGTATATTATAATATGATATATAAATGGGCAACATACATGCATGACTGGTCTACTACTGACACTTGAAAAATACTGTGTTTTAATAGTTAATATGTTTTCTGACAATTACAATTTTACAGTATTACAGCTAGGGTTTTTTATTTCTTTAATCCACCTAATTTACCTTTTACATGTACTTCAAATTCCAATATCACAACTAGAAAAGTTCAAAAGCTCCAAGGGGTAGCTTATTTATGAAGGAAGTCATGAGGTCATGACTACATCCTCTTGTTGGCTGGCGCAAAATAATGGGTTCAAGCCTGTGTTGGTTAATAATTAAAGTAAGTACATTTTATTATATTTATTGTAATTATATTGTTACTCAGTAAAGAAATATGAGACTTCAACTAAGGAAAGGGGTTGAATTGAAACAAATCAGCATACCTAGGAAGGGATAGGGTAGGGTTATGATTAAAGTGCCTATAACCCCAAAACATATTTTTTTTGAATTGAAACTTTAAACCATTATTTAGAACTTAAGGCAAAAATAGGAGGCTAAAACTCAACAGTATTTTTTTTACGGCGTTTCAAAGTTGAGAACAAGAACATGTGGCCGTCAGTTTGCAATTCCCTTTGGGAGCCTGGAGACCAGTGGCCTGTGACGTGTATGTAGTCAGGCGTTCGTTCAATCCCATACAAACGTCTCTTATTTCTGTGACTCTTGCAAGCTCACCACATGATAAATATCCAATGAAATATCACCAAACTTGGTAAATTTACTAATTTCGTTGTGCTCTTTCTTGTGATGGAGTTTATTTCCTATTGATTAGACTATAATAGGAGGTTTTTCCTTTTTGAATTCTTTTTCTTATTCAGATTTTCCAACTCCTTTGAGAATACCAAGACAATAGTCTAAATTAAAGGAACAAAAGAAACCGTGCAAAGGATTCTGGTTGTTGTAGTAAAATGCGCCCGATTGACGTCATAATTCCAGGCCCTCACCAAGACTCGCGCTGACTTCCAACTGGAAACAGGGAGCCCAAAACGGATGTTTTCGCTAACTTTGACGGCAGTAAAATCGTCGAAGTTTAGTTTTTTCACTTTTATTTTTTCGAATTCTTTGTCAGGGCGCTATACAGAATAGACGTCAAAAATATTTTTTTAGGGGTTATTGGCACTTTAAGTGCAATTGTTAAAGTCACCCAAAATTACAATCAAAATACCCTTACTCTTTCTCTACCAGGTACAAATGTAACAATGTATACATAGTACATATATATGATTTTTTAAATATAACTCTGCATAAAGTATTGGAAAAGTAAAACTTTTTAAGAACTAAGGGATGGGGGGGGGGGGGGGGGGGGGGGGGGGGGAGGGTGCTATACTTTTTAAAATTATATTAATTATATTTAATATACAAATTAAAAATAATATTTTCTTATGAAATTACGACAAAATGTTTATAAAATATACTGTGTTCCTTTTTCCTTACGTAGGGAAATTCGTTTTTTTAACATTCACTTTGTTTTACCACTTATAATTAGGGTATTTATTACCTTTCATATTTGAGAAGATCCTATTGATCCCTCTGAAGAGAATAATCGCTTTGCACAATCGGGAAAGGAATCATAAGTAATTAAAGATTACAAGGTCTTACAATTTTTAATAAGGACACTTAAAATTCTCACCTTTCATCAACTTGCAGCTTTTCGAATATTAAATGTCCGGAAACTACGCAAAAATGTCTCAAAGGTATACGTATAATGCATCAGTCAATTCCAGCAATGCCCATCCCCCCCCCCCCCGGGACATGGTGGGGCATTTGCATATTTTGAGATCCCGGGAGTGGGGCATTTGTAACCTTTTATCGGCCCGGGGGTCGGGCATTTGACACTGCCGAAAAGAATTTTTAGTCAGACCGGGTAGGCAAAATATCTTGGATTTCTGACAAAAAATTAAAAACCACACAATATGCTTCAACATGATCTCAAACAATCTCCTGGTAGCTTCAGAACATCAATGGATTAAGTTGGAGAAAGGATTGAAGTAAAAATCAACATAATTCAAAAATGGTCAAATCTGGATTTTTTAGCCAGTGTCTATCCTTCATAACACATACCTGAATATCCGCTTCCTTTCTCAACACCTTCATAACACGTACCTGAATATCTTCCTCTCTCCACACATCAGAAGCAGTGTCTATCTTGTTTAGATGAGTTACGTTGTCTGGTCCCAGGAACTCCATGGCCGGTAGGTACATATCCTGTCGAGATATCGTTTAGAAGTTTATTCTGCATTTAAGGTACCGACCATTATGATAATTAGTAGAGACCGGGTAGGCAAAATATCTTGGATTTCTGACAAAAAAATTAAAACCACACAATATGCTTCAAAATGATCTCAAACAATCTCCTGGTAGCTTCAGAACATCAATGGATTAAGTTGGAGAAAGGATTGAAGTAAAAATCAACATAATTCAAAAATGGTCGAATCTGTATTTTTTAGCCAGACCGGGTAGGCAAAAAATCTTGAATTTCTGACAAAAGCAAAACACCACTCAATATGTTTCAAAATGATCTCAAACAATCTCCTGGTAGCTTCAGAACATCAATCGATTAAGTTGGAGAACGGATTGAAGTAAAAATAAACTTAATTCAAAAATGGTCAAAAATGGTCAAATCTCTATTTTTTAGCCAGACCGAGTAGGCAAAAAATCTTGGATTTCTGACAAAAAATTAAAAAGCACACAATATGCTTCAAAATGATCTCAAACAATCTCCTGGTAGCTTCAGAACATCAATGGATTAAGTTGGAGAACGGATTGAAGTAAAAATCAACTTAATTCAAAAATGGTCAAAAATGGTCAAATCTGTAATTTTTAGCCAGACCGGGTAGGCAAAAAATCTGAGATTTCTGACAAAAACTACAAACCACTCAATATGTTTCAATATGATCTCAAACAATCTCCTGCTAGCTTCAGAACATCAATGGATTAAGTTGGAGAAAGAATGAAAGAAAATATCAACATCTTCAAAAATGGTCCAATCTGGATTTTTTTAGCCAGACCGGGTAGGCAAAAAATCTTGGATTTTTGACAAAAAATTAAAAACCACACAATATGCTTCAAAATGATCTCAAACAATCTCCTGGTAGCTTCAGAACATCAATGGATTAAGTTGGAGAAAGCATTGAAGTAAAAATCAACATAATTCAAAAAATGGTTAAATCTGGATTTTTTAGTCAGACCGGGTAGGCAAAATATCTTGGATTTCTGACAAAAAATTAAAAACCACACAATATGCTTCAACATGATCTCAAACAATCTCCTGGTAGCTTCAGAACATCAATGGATTAAGTTGGAGAAAGGATTGAAGTAAAAATCAACATAATTCAAAAATGGTCAAATCTGGATTTTTTAGCCAGTGTCTATCCTTCATAACACATACCTGAATATCCGCTTCCTTTCTCAACACCTTCATAACACGTACCTGAATATCTTCCTCTCTCCACACATCAGAAGCAGTGTCTATCTTGTTTAGATGAGTTACGTTGTCTGGTCCCAGGAACTCCATGGCCAGTAGGTACATATCCTGTCGAGATATCGTTAAGAAGTTTATTCTGCATTTAAGGTACCGACCATTATGATAATTAGTAGAGACCGGGTAGGCAAAATATCTTGGATTTCTGACAAAAAAATTAAAACCACACAATATGCTTCAAAATGATCTCAAACAATCTCCTGCTAGCTTCAGAACATCAATGGATTAAGTTGGAGAAAGAATGAAAGAAAATATCAACATAATTCAAAAAATGGTTAAATCTGGCTTTTTTAGTCAGACCGGGTAGGCAAAATATCTTGGATTTCTGACAAAAAATTAAAAAACACACAATATGCTTCAAAATGATCTCAAACAATCTCCTGGTAGCTTCAGAACATCAATGGATTAAGTTGGAGAAAGGATTGAAGTAAAAATCAACATAATTCAAAAATGGTCAAATCTGGATTTTTTAGCCAGTGTCTATCCTTCATAACACATACCTGAATATCCGCTTCCTTTCTCAACACCTTCATAACACGTACCTGAATATCTTCCTCTCTCCACACATCAGAAGCAGTGTCTATCTTGTTTAGATGAGTTACGTTGTCTGGTCCCAGGAACTCCATGGCCAGTAGGTACATATCCTGTCGAGATATCGATATCGTTTAGAAGTTTATTCTGCATTTAAGGTACCGGCCATTATCATAATTAGTAGAGACCGGGTAAGCAAAATATCTTGGATTTCTGACAAAAATTAAAACACACACAATATGCTTCAAAATGATCTCAAACAATCTCCTGCTAGCTTCAGAACATCAATGGATTAAGTTGGAGAAAGAATTAAAGAAAATATCAACATCTTCAAAAATGGTCCAATCTGGATTTTTTGGACCAGACCGGGTTGTTCCTTTCTCAACACCTTCATAACACGTACCTGAATATCTTCCTCTCTCCACACATCAGAAGCAGTGTCTATCTTGTTTAGATGAGTTACGTTGTCTGGTCCCAGGAACTCCATGGCCAGTAGGTACATATCCTGTCGAGATATCGATATCGTTTAGAAGTTTATTCTGCATTTAAGGTACCGACCATTATGATAATTAGTAGAGACCGGGTAAGCAAAATATCTTGGATTTCTGACAAAAATTAAAACCCACACAATATGCTTCAAAATGATCTCAAACAATCTCCTGCTAGCTTCAGAACATCAATGGATTAAGTTGGAGAAAGAATTAAAGAAAATATCAACATCTTCGAAAATGGTCCAATCTGGATTTTTTGGACCAGACCGGGTTGTTCCTTTCTCAACACCTTCATAACACGTACCTGAATATCTTCCTCTCTCCACACATCAGAAGCAGTGTCTATCTTGTTTAGATGAGTTACGTTGTCTGGTCCCAGGAACTCCATGGCCAGTAGGTACATATCCTGTCGAGATATCGTTTAGAAGTTTATTCTGCATTTAAGGTACCGACCATTATGATAATTAGTAGAGACCGGGTAGGCAAAATATCTTGGATTTCTGACAAAAAAATTAAAACCACACAATATGCTTCAAAATGATCTCAAACAATCTCCTGGTAGCTTCAGAACATCAATGGATTAAGTTGGAGAAAGGATTGAAGTAAAAATCAACATAATTCAAAAATGGTCGAATCTGTATTTTTTAGCCAGACCGGGTAGGCAAAAAATCTTGAATTTCTGACAAAAGCAAAACACCACTCAATATGTTTCAAAATGATCTCAAACAATCTCCTGGTAGCTTCAGAACATCAATGGATTAAGTTGGAGAAAGGATTGAAGTAAAAATCAACTTAATTCAAAAATGGTCAAAAATGGTCAAATCTGTATTTTTTAGCCAGACCGGGTAGGCAAAAAATCTGAGATTTCTGACAAAAACTACAAACCACTCAATATGTTTCAATATGATCTCAAACAATCTCCTGCTAGCTTCAGAACATCAATGGATTAAGTTGGAGAAAGAATTAAAGAAAATATCAACATCTTCAAAAATGGTCCAATCTGGATTTTTTGGACCAGACCGGGTTGTTCCTTTCTCAACACCTTCATAACACGTACCTGAATATCTTCCTCTCTCCACACATCAGAAGCAGTGTCTATCTTGTTTAGATGAGTTACGTTGTCTGGTCCCAGGAACTCCATGGCCAGTAGGTACATATCCTGTCGAGATATCAATATCGTTTAGAAGTTTATTCTGCATTTAAGGTACCGACCATTATGATAATTAGTAGAGACCGGGTAAGCAAAATATCTTCGATTTCTGACAAAAATTAAAACCCACACAATATGCTTCAAAATGATCTCAAACAATCTCCTGCTAGCTTCAGAACATCAATGGATTAAGTTGGAGAAAGAATTAAAGAAAATATCAACATCTTCAAAAATGGTCCAATCTGGATTTTTTGGACCGGGCCGGGTAGGCAAAAAAACTGAGATTTCTGACAAAAGCAAAACACCACTCAATATGTTTCAAAATGATCTCAAACAATCTCCTGGTAGCTTCAGAACATCAATGGATTAAGTTGGAGAAAGGATTGAAGTAAAAATCAACTTAATTCAAAAATGGTCAAAAATGGTCAAATCTGTATTTTTTAGCCAGACCAGGTAGGCAAAAAATCTGAGATTTCTGACAAAAACTACAAACCACTCAATATGTTTCAATATGATCTCAAACAATCTCCTGGTAGCTTCAGAACATCAATGGATTAAGTTGGAGAAAGAATGAAAGAAAATATCAACATCTTCAAAAATGGTCCAATCTGGATTTTTTTAGCCAGACCGGGTAGGCAAAAAATCTTGGATTTCTGACAAAAAATTAAAAACCACACAATATGCTTCAAAATGATCTCAAACAATCTCCTGGTAGCTTCAGAACATCAATGGATTAAGTTGGAGAAAGGATTGAAGTAAAAATCAACATAATTCAAAAATGGTCAAATCTGGATTTTTTTAGCCAGTGTCTATCCTTCATAACACATACCTGAATATCCGCTTCCTTTCTCAACACCTTCATAACACGTACCTGAATATCTTCCTCTCTCCACACATCAGAAGCAGTGTCTATCTTGTTTAGATGAGTTACGTTGTCTGGTCCCAGGAACTCCATGGCCAGTAGGTACATATCCTGTCGAGATATCGATATCGTTTAGAAGTTTATTCTGCATTTAAGGTACCGAGGATTATGATAATTAGTAGAGACCGGGTAGGCAAAATATCTTGGATTTCTGACAAAAAAATAAAAGCCACACAATATGCTTCAAAATGATCTCAAACAATCTCCTGGTAGCTTCAGAACATCAATGGATTAAGTTGGAGAAAGGATTGAAGTAAAAATCAACATAATTCAAAAAATGGTCCAATCTGGATTTTTTTAGCCAGACCGGGTAGGCAAAAAATCTTGGATTTCTGACAAAAAATTAAAAACCACACAATATGCTTCAAAATGATCTCAAACAATCTCCTGGTAGCTTCAGAACATCAATGGATTAAGTTGGAGAAAGAATTGAAGTAAAAATCAACATAATTCAAAAAATGGTTAAATCTGGCTCTTTTAGTCAGACCGGGTAGGCAAAATATCTTGGATTTCTGACAAAAAATTAAAAACCACACAATATGCTTCAAAATGATCTCAAACAATCTCCTGGTAGCTTCAGAACATCAATGGATTAAGTTGGAGAAAGGATTGAAGTAAAAATCAACATAATTCAAAAATGGTCAAATCTGGATTTTTTTAGCCAGTGTCTATCCTTCATAACACATACCTGAATATCCGCTTCCTTTCTCAACACCTTCATAACACGTACCTGAATATCTTCCTCTCTCCACACATCAGAAGCAGTGTCTATCTTGTTTAGATGAGTTACGTTGTCTGGTCCCAGGAACTCCATGGCCAGTAGGTACATATCCTGTCGAGATATCGATATCGTTTAGAAGTTTATTCTGCATTTAAGGTACCGGCCATTATGATAATTAGTAGAGACCGGGTAGGCAAAATATCTTGGATTTCTGACAAAAAAATAAAAGCCACACAATATGCTTCAAAATGATCTCAAACAATCTCCTGGTAGCTTCAGAACATCAATGGATTAAGTTGGAGAAAGGATTGAAGTAAAAATCAACATAATTCAAAAAATGGTTAAATCTGGATTTTTTAGCCAGACCGGGTAGGCAAAAAATCTTGGATTTCTGACAAAAGCAAAACACCACTTAATATGCTTCAAAATGATCTCAAACAATCTCCTGGTAGCTTCAGAACATCAATGGATTAAGTTGGAGAAAGCATTGAAGTAAAAATCAACATAATTCAAAAAATGGTTAAATCTGGCTCTTTTAGTCAGACCGGGTAGGCAAAATATCTTGGATTTCTGACAAAAAATTAAAAACCACACAATATGCTTCAAAATGATCTCAAACAATCTCCTGGTAGCTTCAGAACATCAATGGATTAAGTTGGAGAAAGGATTGAAGTAAAAATCAACATAATTCAAAAATGGTCAAATCTGGATTTTTTTAGCCAGTGTCTATCCTTCATAACACATACCTGAATATCCGCTTCCTTTCTCAACACCTTCATAACACGTACCTGAATATCTTCCTCTCTCCACACATCAGAAGCAGTGTCTATCTTGTTTAGATGAGTTACGTTGTCTGGTCCCAGGAACTCCATGGCCAGTAGGTACATATCCTGTCGAGATATCGATATCGTTTAGAAGTTTATTCTGCATTTAAGGTACCGGCCATTATCATAATTAGTAGAGACCGGGTAGGCAAAATATCTTGGATTTCTGACAAAAAAATAAAAGCCACACAATATGCTTCAAAATGATCTCAAACAATCTCCTGGTAGCTTCAGAACATCAATGGATTAAGTTGGAGAAAGGATTGAAGTAAAAATCAACATAATTCAAAAAATGGTTAAATCTGGATTTTTTAGCCAGACCGGGTAGGCAAAAAATCTTGAATTTCTGACAAAAGCAAAACACCACTTAATATGCTTCAAAATGATCTCAAACAATCTCCTGGTAGCTTCAGAACATCAATCGATTAAGTTGGAGAACGGATTGAAGTAAAAATCAACTTAATTCAAAAATGGTCAAAAATGGTCAAATCTGTATTTTTTAGCCACACCGAGTAGGCAAAAAATCTTGGATTTCTGACAAAAAATTAAAAAGCACACAATATGCTTCAAAATGATCTCAAACAATCTCCTGGTAGCTTCAGAACATCAATGGATTAAGTTGGAGAACGGATTGAAGTAAAAATCAACTTAATTCAAAAATGGTCAAAAATGGTCCAATCTGGATTTTTTTAGCCAGACCGGGTAGGCAATAAATCTTGGATTTCTGACAAAAAATTAAAAACCACACAATATGCTTCAAAATGATCTCAAACAATCTCCTGGTAGCTTCAGAACATCAATGGATTAAGTTGGAGAAAGCATTGAAGTAAAAATCAACATAATTCAAAAAATGGTTAAATCTGGATTTTTTAGTCAGACCGGGTAGGCAAAATATCTTGGATTTCTGACAAAAAATTAAAAACCACACAATATGCTTCAACATGATCTCAAACAATCTCCTGGTAGCTTCAGAACATCAATGGATTAAGTTGGAGAAAGGATTGAAGTAAAAATCAACATAATTCAAAAATGGTCGAATCTGTATTTTTTAGCCAGACCGGGTAGGCAAAAAATCTTGAATTTCTGACAAAAGCAAAACACCACTTAATATGCTTCAAAATGATCTCAAACAATCTCCTGGTAGCTTCAGAACATCAATCGATTAAGTTGGAGAACGGATTGAAGTAAAAATCAACTTAATTCAAAAATGGTCAAAAATGGTCAAATCTGTATTTTTTAGCCAGACCGAGTAGGCAAAAAATCTTGGATTTCTGACAAAAAATTAAAAAGCACACAATATGCTTCAAAATGATCTCAAACAATCTCCTGGTAGCTTCAGAACATCAATGGATTAAGTTGGAGAACGGATTGAAGTAAAAATAAACTTAATTCAAAAATGGTCAAAAATGGTCAAATCTGTATTTTTTAGCCAGACCGGGTAGGCAAAAAATCTGAGATTTCTGACAAAAACTACAAACCACTCAATATGTTTCAATATGATCTCAAACAATCTCCTGCTAGCTTCAGAACATCAATGGATTAAGTTGGAGAAAGAATGAAAGAAAATATCAACATCTTCAAAAATGGTCCAATCTGGATTTGTTTAGCCAGACCGGGTAGGCAAAAAATCTTGGATTTCTGACAAAAAATTAAAAACCACACAATATGCTTCAAAATGATCTCAAACAATCTCCTGGTAGCTTCAGAACATCAATGGATTAAGTTGGAGAAAGCATTGAAGTAAAAATCAACATAATTCAAAAAATGGTCCAATCTGGATTTTTTTAGCCAGACCGGGTAGGCAAAAAATCTTGGATTTCTGACAAAAAATTAAAAACCACACAATATGCTTCAAAATGATCTCAAACAATCTCCTGGTAGCTTCAGAACATCAATGGATTAAGTTGGAGAAAGGATTGAAGTCAAAATCAACATAATTCAAAAATGGTCAAATCTGGATTTTTTAGCCAGTGTCTTATCCTTCATAACACATACCTGAATATCCGCTTCCTTTCTCAACACCTTCATAACACGTACCTGAATATCTTCCTCTCTCCACACATCAGAAGCAGTGTCTATCTTGTTTAGATGAGTTACGTTGTCTGGTCCCAGGAACTCCATGGCCAGTAGGTACATATCCTGTCGAGATATCGATATCGTTTAGAAGTTTATTCTGCATTTAAGGTACCGGCCATTATCATAATTAGTAGAGACCGGGTAGGCAAAATATCTTGGATTTCTGACAAAAAAATAAAAGCCACACAATATGCTTCAAAATGATCTCAAACAATCTCCTGGTAGCTTCAGAACATCAATGGATTAAGTTGGAGAAAGGATTGAAGTAAAAATCAACATAATTCAAAAAATGGTTAAATCTGGATTTTTTAGCCAGACCGGGTAGGCAAAAAATCTTGAATTTCTGACAAAAGCAAAACACCACTTAATATGCTTCAAAATGATCTCAAACAATCTCCTGGTAGCTTCAGAACATCAATCGATTAAGTTGGAGAACGGATTGAAGTAAAAATCAACTTAATTCAAAAATGGTCAAAAATGGTCAAATCTGTATTTTTTAGCCAGACCGAGTAGGCAAAAAATCTTGGATTTCTGACAAAAAATTAAAAAGCACACAATATGCTTCAAAATGATCTCAAACAATCTCCTGGTAGCTTCAGAACATCAATGGATTAAGTTGGAGAAAGAATTAAAGAAAATATCAACATCTTCAAAAATGGTCCAATCTGGATTTTTTGGACCAGACCGGGTTGTTCCTTTCTCAACACCTTCATAACACGTACCTGAATATCTTCCTCTCTCCACACATCAGAAGCAGTGTCTATCTTGTTTAGATGAGTTACGTTGTCTGGTCCCAGGAACTCCATGGCCAGTAGGTACATATCCTGTCGAGATATCAATATCGTTTAGAAGTTTATTCTGCATTTAAGGTACCGACCATTATGATAATTAGTAGAGACCGGGTAAGCAAAATATCTTCGATTTCTGACAAAAATTAAAACCCACACAATATGCTTCAAAATGATCTCAAACAATCTCCTGCTAGCTTCAGAACATCAATGGATTAAGTTGGAGAAAGAATTAAAGAAAATATCAACATCTTCAAAAATGGTCCAATCTGGATTTTTTGGACCGGGCCGGGTAGGCAAAAAATCTGAGATTTCTGACAAAAGCAAAACACCACTCAATATGTTTCAAAATGATCTCAAACAATCTCCTGGTAGCTTCAGAACATCAATGGATTAAGTTGGAGAAAGGATTGAAGTAAAAATCAACTTAATTCAAAAATGGTCAAAAATGGTCAAATCTGTATTTTTTAGCCAGACCAGGTAGGCAAAAAATCTGAGATTTCTGACAAAAACTACAAACCACTCAATATGTTTCAATATGATCTCAAACAATCTCCTGGTAGCTTCAGAACATCAATGGATTAAGTTGGAGAAAGAATGAAAGAAAATATCAACATCTTCAAAAATGGTCC
Source organism: Actinernus sp. WN-2022 (assembly GCA_030867875.1). NCBI lineage: Eukaryota > Metazoa > Cnidaria > Anthozoa > Actiniaria > Actinernidae > Actinernus > Actinernus sp. WN-2022. The sequence continues at coordinate 136,747,494 of JAOWCC010000577.1, read as the reverse complement.
AATCTGGATTTTTTTAGCCAGACCGGTAGGCAAAAAATCTTGGATTTCTGACAAAAAATTAAAAACCACACAATATGCTTCAAAATGATCTCAAACAATCTCCTGGTAGCTTCAGAACATCAATGGATTAAGTTGGAGAAAGCATTGAAGTAAAAATCAACATAATTCAAAAAATGGTTAAATCTGGCTCTTTTAGTCAGACCGGGTAGGCAAAATATCTTGGATTTCTGACAAAAAAATTAAAAACCACACAATATGCTTCAAAATGATCTCAAACAATCTCCTGGTAGCTTCAGAACATCAATGGATTAAGTTGGAGAAAGGATTGAAGTAAAAATCAACATAATTCAAAAATGGTCAAATCTGGATTTTTTTAGCCAGTGTCTATCCTTCATAACACATACCTGAATATCCGCTTCCTTTCTCAACACCTTCATAACACGTACCTGAATATCTTCCTCTCTCCACACATCAGAAGCAGTGTCTATCTTGTTTAGATGAGTTACGTTGTCTGGTCCCAGGAACTCCATGGCCAGTAGGTACATATCCTGTCGAGATATCGATATCGTTTAGAAGTTTATTCTGCATTTAAGGTACCGACCATTATGATAATTAGTAGAGACCGGGTAGGCAAAATATCTTGGATTTCTGACAAAAAAATAAAAGCCACACAATATGCTTCAAAATGATCTCAAACAATCTCCTGGTAGCTTCAGAACATCAATGGATTAAGTTGGAGAAAGGATTGAAGTAAAAATCAACATAATTCAAAAAATGGTCCAATCTGGATTTTTTTAGCCAGACCGGGTAGGCAAAAAATCTTGGATTTCTGACAAAAAATTAAAAACCACACAATATGCTTCAAAATGATCTCAAACAATCTCCTGGTAGCTTCAGAACATCAATGGATTAAGTTGGAGAAAGCATTGAAGTAAAAATCAACATAATTCAAAAAATGGTTAAATCTGGCTCTTTTAGTCAGACCGGGTAGGCAAAATATCTTGGATTTCTGACAAAAAATTAAAAACCACACAATATGCTTCAAAATGATCTCAAACAATCTCCTGGTAGCTTCAGAACATCAATGGATTAAGTTGGAGAAAGGATTGAAGTAAAAATCAACATAATTCAAAAATGGTCAAATCTGGATTTTTTTAGCCAGTGTCTATCCTTCATAACACATACCTGAATATCCGCTTCCTTTCTCAACACCTTCATAACACGTACCTGAATATCTTCCTCTCTCCACACATCAGAAGCAGTGTCTATCTTGTTTAGATGAGTTACGTTGTCTGGTCCCAGGAACTCCATGGCCAGTAGGTACATATCCTGTCGAGATATCGATATCGTTTAGAAGTTTATTCTGCATTTAAGGTACCGGCCATTATCATAATTAGTAGAGACCGGGTAGGCAAAATATCTTGGATTTCTGACAAAAAAATAAAAGCCACACAATATGCTTCAAAATGATCTCAAACAATCTCCTGGTAGCTTCAGAACATCAATGGATTAAGTTGGAGAAAGGATTGAAGTAAAAATCAACATAATTCAAAAAATGGTTAAATCTGGATTTTTTAGCCAGACCGGGTAGGCAAAAAATCTTGAATTTCTGACAAAAGCAAAACACCACTTAATATGCTTCAAAATGATCTCAAACAATCTCCTGGTAGCTTCAGAACATCAATCGATTAAGTTGGAGAACGGATTGAAGTAAAAATCAACTTAATTCAAAAATGGTCAAAAATGGTCAAATCTGTATTTTTTAGCCAGACCGAGTAGGCAAAAAATCTTGGATTTCTGACAAAAAATTAAAAAGCACACAATATGCTTCAAAATGATCTCAAACAATCTCCTGGTAGCTTCAGAACATCAATGGATTAAGTTGGAGAACGGATTGAAGTAAAAATCAACTTAATTCAAAAATGGTCAAAAATGGTCAAATCTGGATTTTTTAGTCAGACCGGGTAGGCAAAATATCTTGGATTTCTGACAAAAAATTAAAAACCACACAATATGCTTCAACATGATCTCAAACAATCTCCTGGTAGCTTCAGAACATCAATGGATTAAGTTGGAGAAAGGATTGAAGTAAAAATCAACATAATTCAAAAATGGTCCAATCTGGATTTTTTAGCCAGTGTCTATCCTTCATAACACATACCTGAATATCCGCTTCCTTTCTCAACACCTTCATAACACGTACCTGAATATCTTCCTCTCTCCACACATCAGAAGCAGTGTCTATCTTGTTTAGATGAGTTACGTTGTCTGGTCCCAGGAACTCCATGGCCAGTAGGTACATATCCTGTCGAGATATCGATATCGTTTAGAAGTTTATTCTGCATTTAAGGTACCGGCCATTATCATAATTAGTAGAGACCGGGTAGGCAAAATATCTTGGATTTCTGACAAAAAAATAAAAGCCACACAATATGCTTCAAAATGATCTCAAACAATCTCCTGGTAGCTTCAGAACATCAATGGATTAAGTTGGAGAAAGGATTGAAGTAAAAATCAACATAATTCAAAAAATGGTTAAATCTGGATTTTTTAGCCAGACCGGGTAGGCAAAAAATCTTGAATTTCTGACAAAAGCAAAACACCACTTAATATGCTTCAAAATGATCTCAAACAATCTCCTGGTAGCTTCAGAACATCAATCGATTAAGTTGGAGAACGGATTGAAGTAAAAATCAACTTAATTCAAAAATGGTCAAAAATGGTCAAATCTGTATTTTTTAGCCACACCGAGTAGGCAAAAAATCTTGGATTTCTGACAAAAAATTAAAAAGCACACAATATGCTTCAAAATGATCTCAAACAATCTCCTGGTAGCTTCAGAACATCAATGGATTAAGTTGGAGAACGGATTGAAGTAAAAATCAACTTAATTCAAAAATGGTCAAAAATGGTCCAATCTGGATTTTTTTAGCCAGACCGGGTAGGCAATAAATCTTGGATTTCTGACAAAAAATTAAAAACCACACAATATGCTTCAAAATGATCTCAAACAATCTCCTGGTAGCTTCAGAACATCAATGGATTAAGTTGGAGAAAGCATTGAAGTAAAAATCAACATAATTCAAAAAATGGTTAAATCTGGATTTTTTAGTCAGACCGGGTAGGCAAAATATCTTGGATTTCTGACAAAAAATTAAAAACCACACAATATGCTTCAACATGATCTCAAACAATCTCCTGGTAGCTTCAGAACATCAATGGATTAAGTTGGAGAAAGGATTGAAGTAAAAATCAACATAATTCAAAAATGGTCGAATCTGTATTTTTTAGCCAGACCGGGTAGGCAAAAAATCTTGAATTTCTGACAAAAGCAAAACACCACTTAATATGCTTCAAAATGATCTCAAACAATCTCCTGGTAGCTTCAGAACATCAATCGATTAAGTTGGAGAACGGATTGAAGTAAAAATCAACTTAATTCAAAAATGGTCAAAAATGGTCAAATCTGTATTTTTTAGCCAGACCGAGTAGGCAAAAAATCTTGGATTTCTGACAAAAAATTAAAAAGCACACAATATGCTTCAAAATGATCTCAAACAATCTCCTGGTAGCTTCAGAACATCAATGGATTAAGTTGGAGAACGGATTGAAGTAAAAATAAACTTAATTCAAAAATGGTCAAAAATGGTCAAATCTGTATTTTTTAGCCAGACCGGGTAGGCAAAAAATCTGAGATTTCTGACAAAAACTACAAACCACTCAATATGTTTCAATATGATCTCAAACAATCTCCTGCTAGCTTCAGAACATCAATGGATTAAGTTGGAGAAAGAATGAAAGAAAATATCAACATCTTCAAAAATGGTCCAATCTGGATTTGTTTAGCCAGACCGGGTAGGCAAAAAATCTTGGATTTCTGACAAAAAATTAAAAACCACACAATATGCTTCAAAATGATCTCAAACAATCTCCTGGTAGCTTCAGAACATCAATGGATTAAGTTGGAGAAAGCATTGAAGTAAAAATCAACATAATTCAAAAAATGGTCCAATCTGGATTTTTTTAGCCAGACCGGGTAGGCAAAAAATCTTGGATTTCTGACAAAAAATTAAAAACCACACAATATGCTTCAAAATGATCTCAAACAATCTCCTGGTAGCTTCAGAACATCAATGGATTAAGTTGGAGAAAGGATTGAAGTCAAAATCAACATAATTCAAAAATGGTCAAATCTGGATTTTTTAGCCAGTGTCTTATCCTTCATAACACATACCTGAATATCCGCTTCCTTTCTCAACACCTTCATAACACGTACCTGAATATCTTCCTCTCTCCACACATCAGAAGCAGTGTCTATCTTGTTTAGATGAGTTACGTTGTCTGGTCCCAGGAACTCCATGGCCAGTAGGTACATATCCTGTCGAGATATCGATATCGTTTAGAAGTTTATTCTGCATTTAAGGTACCGGCCATTATCATAATTAGTAGAGACCGGGTAGGCAAAATATCTTGGATTTCTGACAAAAAAATAAAAGCCACACAATATGCTTCAAAATGATCTCAAACAATCTCCTGGTAGCTTCAGAACATCAATGGATTAAGTTGGAGAAAGGATTGAAGTAAAAATCAACATAATTCAAAAAATGGTTAAATCTGGATTTTTTAGCCAGACCGGGTAGGCAAAAAATCTTGAATTTCTGACAAAAGCAAAACACCACTTAATATGCTTCAAAATGATCTCAAACAATCTCCTGGTAGCTTCAGAACATCAATCGATTAAGTTGGAGAACGGATTGAAGTAAAAATCAACTTAATTCAAAAATGGTCAAAAATGGTCAAATCTGTATTTTTTAGCCAGACCGAGTAGGCAAAAAATCTTGGATTTCTGACAAAAAATTAAAAAGCACACAATATGCTTCAAAATGATCTCAAACAATCTCCTGGTAGCTTCAGAACATCAATGGATTAAGTTGGAGAAAGAATTAAAGAAAATATCAACATCTTCAAAAATGGTCCAATCTGGATTTTTTGGACCAGACCGGGTTGTTCCTTTCTCAACACCTTCATAACACGTACCTGAATATCTTCCTCTCTCCACACATCAGAAGCAGTGTCTATCTTGTTTAGATGAGTTACGTTGTCTGGTCCCAGGAACTCCATGGCCAGTAGGTACATATCCTGTCGAGATATCAATATCGTTTAGAAGTTTATTCTGCATTTAAGGTACCGACCATTATGATAATTAGTAGAGACCGGGTAAGCAAAATATCTTCGATTTCTGACAAAAATTAAAACCCACACAATATGCTTCAAAATGATCTCAAACAATCTCCTGCTAGCTTCAGAACATCAATGGATTAAGTTGGAGAAAGAATTAAAGAAAATATCAACATCTTCAAAAATGGTCCAATCTGGATTTTTTGGACCGGGCCGGGTAGGCAAAAAATCTGAGATTTCTGACAAAAGCAAAACACCACTCAATATGTTTCAAAATGATCTCAAACAATCTCCTGGTAGCTTCAGAACATCAATGGATTAAGTTGGAGAAAGGATTGAAGTAAAAATCAACTTAATTCAAAAATGGTCAAAAATGGTCAAATCTGTATTTTTTAGCCAGACCAGGTAGGCAAAAAATCTGAGATTTCTGACAAAAACTACAAACCACTCAATATGTTTCAATATGATCTCAAACAATCTCCTGGTAGCTTCAGAACATCAATGGATTAAGTTGGAGAAAGAATGAAAGAAAATATCAACATCTTCAAAAATGGTCCAATCTGGATTTTTTTAGCCAGACCGGGTAGGCAAAAAATCTTGGATTTCTGACAAAAAATTAAAAACCACACAATATGCTTCAAAATGATCTCAAACAATCTCCTGGTAGCTTCAGAACATCAATGGATTAAGTTGGAGAAAGCATTGAAGTAAAAATCAACATAATTCAAAAAATGGTTAAATCTGGCTCTTTTAGTCAGACCGGGTAGGCAAAATATCTTGGATTTCTGACAAAAAATTAAAAACCACACAATATGCTTCAAAATGATCTCAAACAATCTCCTGGTAGCTTCAGAACATCAATGGATTAAGTTGGAGAAAGGATTGAAGTAAAAATCAACATAATTCAAAAATGGTCAAATCTGGATTTTTTTAGCCAGTGTCTATCCTTCATAACACATACCTGAATATCCGCTTCCTTTCTCAACACCTTCATAACACGTACCTGAATATCTTCCTCTCTCCACACATCAGAAGCAGTGTCTATCTTGTTTAGATGAGTTACGTTGTCTGGTCCCAGGAACTCCATGGCCAGTAGGTACATATCCTGTCGAGATATCGATATCGTTTAGAAGTTTATTCTGCATTTAAGGTACCGACCATTATGATAATTAGTAGAGACCGGGTAGGCAAAATATCTTGGATTTCTGACAAAAAAATAAAAGCCACACAATATGCTTCAAAATGATCTCAAACAATCTCCTGGTAGCTTCAGAACATCAATGGATTAAGTTGGAGAAAGGATTGAAGTAAAAATCAACATAATTCAAAAAATGGTCCAATCTGGATTTTTTTAGCCAGACCGGGTAGGCAAAAAATCTTGGATTTCTGACAAAAAATTAAAAACCACACAATATGCTTCAAAATGATCTCAAACAATCTCCTGGTAGCTTCAGAACATCAATGGATTAAGTTGGAGAAAGCATTGAAGTAAAAATCAACATAATTCAAAAAATGGTTAAATCTGGCTCTTTTAGTCAGACCGGGTAGGCAAAATATCTTGGATTTCTGACAAAAAATTAAAAACCACACAATATGCTTCAAAATGATCTCAAACAATCTCCTGGTAGCTTCAGAACATCAATGGATTAAGTTGGAGAAAGGATTGAAGTAAAAATCAACATAATTCAAAAATGGTCAAATCTGGATTTTTTTAGCCAGTGTCTATCCTTCATAACACATACCTGAATATCCGCTTCCTTTCTCAACACCTTCATAACACGTACCTGAATATCTTCCTCTCTCCACACATCAGAAGCAGTGTCTATCTTGTTTAGATGAGTTACGTTGTCTGGTCCCAGGAACTCCATGGCCAGTAGGTACATATCCTGTCGAGATATCGATATCGTTTAGAAGTTTATTCTGCATTTAAGGTACCGGCCATTATCATAATTAGTAGAGACCGGGTAGGCAAAATATCTTGGATTTCTGACAAAAAAATAAAAGCCACACAATATGCTTCAAAATGATCTCAAACAATCTCCTGGTAGCTTCAGAACATCAATGGATTAAGTTGGAGAAAGGATTGAAGTAAAAATCAACATAATTCAAAAAATGGTTAAATCTGGATTTTTTAGCCAGACCGGGTAGGCAAAAAATCTTGAATTTCTGACAAAAGCAAAACACCACTTAATATGCTTCAAAATGATCTCAAACAATCTCCTGGTAGCTTCAGAACATCAATCGATTAAGTTGGAGAACGGATTGAAGTAAAAATCAACTTAATTCAAAAATGGTCAAAAATGGTCAAATCTGTATTTTTTAGCCAGACCGAGTAGGCAAAAAATCTTGGATTTCTGACAAAAAATTAAAAAGCACACAATATGCTTCAAAATGATCTCAAACAATCTCCTGGTAGCTTCAGAACATCAATGGATTAAGTTGGAGAACGGATTGAAGTAAAAATCAACTTAATTCAAAAATGGTCAAAAATGGTCAAATCTGGATTTTTTAGTCAGACCGGGTAGGCAAAATATCTTGGATTTCTGACAAAAAATTAAAAACCACACAATATGCTTCAACATGATCTCAAACAATCTCCTGGTAGCTTCAGAACATCAATGGATTAAGTTGGAGAAAGGATTGAAGTAAAAATCAACATAATTCAAAAATGGTCAAATCTGGATTTTTTAGCCAGTGTCTATCCTTCATAACACATACCTGAATATCCGCTTCCTTTCTCAACACCTTCATAACACGTACCTGAATATCTTCCTCTCTCCACACATCAGAAGCAGTGTCTATCTTGTTTAGATGAGTTACGTTGTCTGGTCCCAGGAACTCCATGGCCAGTAGGTACATATCCTGTCGAGATATCGATATCGTTTAGAAGTTTATTCTGCATTTAAGGTACCGAGGATTATGATAATTAGTAGAGACCGGGTAAGCAAAATATCTTGGATTTCTGACAAAAATTAAAACACACACAATATGCTTCAAAATGATCTCAAACAATCTCCTGCTAGCTTCAGAACATCAATGGATTAAGTTGGAGAAAGAATTAAAGAAAATATCAACATCTTCAAAAATGGTCCAATCTGGTTTTTTTGGACCAGACCGGGTTGTTCCTTTCTCAACACCTTCATAACACGTACCTGAATATCTTCCTCTCTCCACACATCAGAAGCAGTGTCTATCTTGTTTAGATGAGTTACGTTGTCTGGTCCCAGGAACTCCATGGCCAGTAGGTACATATCCTGTCGAGATATCGATATCGTTTAGAAGTTTATTCTGCATTTAAGGTACCGACCATTATGATAATTAGTAGAGACCGGGTAAGCAAAATATCTTGGATTTCTGACAAAAATTAAAACCCACACAATATGCTTCAAAATGATCTCAAACAATCTCCTGCTAGCTTCAGAACATCAATGGATTAAGTTGGAGAAAGAATTAAAGAAAATATCAACATCTTCAAAAATGGTCCAATCTGGATTTTTTGGACCAGGCCGGGTAGGCAAAAAATCTGAGATTTCTGACAAAAACTAAAAACCACTCAATATGTTTCAAAATGATCTCAAACAATCTCCTGCTAGCTTCAGAACATCAATGGACTAAGTTGGAGAAAGAATTAAAGAAAATATCAACATCTTCAAAAATGGTCCAATCTGGATTTTTTGGACCAGACCGGGTAGGCAAAAAATCTGAGATTTGTGACAAAAACTACAAACCACTCAATATGTTTCAAAAGGATCTCAAACAATCTCCTGCTACCTTCAGAACATCAATGGATTAAGTTGGAGAAAGAATGAAAGAAAATATCAACATCTTCAAAAATGGTCCAATCTGGATTTTTTTAGCCAGACCGGGTAGGCAAAAAATCTTGGATTTCTGACAAAAAATTAAAAACCACACAATATGCTTCAAAATGATCTCAAACAATCTCCTGGTAGCTTCAGAACATCAATGGATTAAGTTGGAGAAAGAATGAAAGAAAATATCAACATCTTCAAAAATGGTCCAATCTGGATTTTTTTAGCCAGACCGGGTAGGCAAAAAATCTTGGATTTCTGACAAAAAATTAAAAACCACACAATATGCTTCAAAATGATCTCAAACAATCTCCTGGTAGCTTCAGAACATCAATGGATTAAGTTGGAGAAAGCATTGAAGTAAAAATCAACATAATTCAAAAAATGGTTAAATCTGGCTCTTTTAGTCAGACCGGGTAGGCAAAATATCTTGGATTTCTGACAAAAAATTAAAAACCACACAATATGCTTCAAAATGATCTCAAACAATCTCCTGGTAGCTTCAGAACATCAATGGATTAAGTTGGAGAAAGGATTGAAGTAAAAATCAACATAATTCAAAAATGGTCAAATCTGGATTTTTTTAGCCAGTGTCTATCCTTCATAACACATACCTGAATATCCGCTTCCTTTCTCAACACCTTCATAACACGTACCTGAATATCTTCCTCTCTCCACACATCAGAAGCAGTGTCTATCTTGTTTAGATGAGTTACGTTGTCTGGTCCCAGGAACTCCATGGCCAGTAGGTACATATCCTGTCGAGATATCGATATCGTTTAGAAGTTTATTCTGCATTTAAGGTACCGACCATTATGATAATTAGTAGAGACCGGGTAGGCAAAATATCTTGGATTTCTGACAAAAAAATAAAAGCCACACAATATGCTTCAAAATGATCTCAAACAATCTCCTGGTAGCTTCAGAACATCAATGGATTAAGTTGGAGAAAGGATTGAAGTAAAAATCAACATAATTCAAAAAATGGTTAAATCTGGATTTTTTAGCCAGACCGGGTAGGCAAAAAATCTTGAATTTCTGACAAAAGCAAAACACCACTTAATATGCTTCAAAATGATCTCAAACAATCTCCTGGTAGCTTCAGAACATCAATCGATTAAGTTGGAGAACGGATTGAAGTAAAAATCAACTTAATTCAAAAATGGTCAAAAATGGTCCAATCTGTATTTTTTTAGCCAGACCGGGCAGGCAAAAAATCTTGGATTTCTGACAAAAAATTAAAAACCACACAATATGCTTCAAAATGATCTCAAACAATCTCCTGGTAGCTTCAGAACATCAATGGATTAAGTTGGAGAAAGCATTGAAGTAAAAATCAACATAATTCAAAAAATGGTTAAATCTGGATTTTTTAGTCAGACCGGGTAGGCAAAATATCTTGGATTTCTGACAAAAAAATAAAAACCACACAATATGCTTCAACATGATCTCAAACAATCTCCTGGTAGCTTCAGAACATCAATGGATTAAGTTGGAGAAAGGATTGAAGTAAAAATCAACATAATTCAAAAATGGTCGAATCTGTATTTTTTAGCCAGACCGGGTAGGCAAAAAATCTTGAATTTCTGACAAAAGCAAAACACCACTTAATATGCTTCAAAATGATCTCAAACAATCTCCTGGTAGCTTCAGAACATCAATCGATTAAGTTGGAGAACGGATTGAAGTAAAAATCAACTTAATTCAAAAATGGTCAAAAATGGTCAAATCTGTATTTTTTAGCCAGACCGAGTAGGCAAAAAATCTTGGATTTCTGACAAAAAATTAAAAAGCACACAATATGCTTCAAAATGATCTCAAACAATCTCCTGGTAGCTTCAGAACATCAATGGATTACGTTGGAGAACGGATTGAAGTAAAAATCAACTTAATTCAAAAATGGTCAAAAATGGTCAAATCTGTATTTTTTAGCCAGACCGGGTAGGCAAAAAATCTGAGATTTCTGACAAAAACTACAAACCACTCAATATGTTTCAATATGATCTCAAACAATCTCCTGCTAGCTTCAGAACATCAATGGATTAAGTTGGAGAAAGAATGAAAGAAAATATCAACATCTTCAAAAATGGTCCAATCTGGATTTTTTTAGCCAGACCGGGTAGGCAAAAAATCTTGGATTTCTGACAAAAAATTAAAAACCACACAATATGCTTCAAAAATGATCTCAAACAATCTCCTGCTAGCTTCAGAACATCAATGGATTAAGTTGGAGAAAGAATGAAAGAAAATATCAACATCTTCAAAAATGGTCCAATCTGGATTTTTTTAGCCAGACCGGGTAGGCAAAAAATCTTGGATTTCTGACAAAAAATTAAAAACCACACAATATGCTTCAAAATGATCTCAAACAATCTCCTGGTAGCTTCAGAACATCAATGGATTAAGTTGGAGAAAGCATTGAAGTAAAAATCAACATAATTCAAAAAATGGTTAAATCTGGCTTTTTTAGTCAGACCGGGTAGGCAAAATATCTTGGATTTCTGACAAAAAATTAAAAACCACACAATATGCTTCAACATGATCTCAAACAATCTCCTGGTAGCTTCAGAACATCAATGGATTAAGTTGGAGAAAGGATTGAAGTAAAAATCAACATAATTCAAAAATGGTCAAATCTGGATTTTTTAGCCAGTGTCTATCCTTCATAACACATACCTGAATATCCGCTTCCTTTCTCAACACCTTCATAACACGTACCTGAATATCTTCCTCTCTCCACACATCAGAAGCAGTGTCTATCTTGTTTAGATGAGTTACGTTGTCTGGTCCCAGGAACTCCATGGCCAGTAGGTACATATCCTGTCGAGATATCGATATCGTTTAGAAGTTTATTCTGCATTTAAGGTACCGGCCATTATCATAATTAGTATTGGAGAAAGGATTGAAGTAAAAATCAACATAATTCAAAAAATGGTTAAATCTGGATTTTTTAGCCAGACCGGGTAGGCAAAAAATCTTGAATTTCTGACAAAAGCAAAACACCACTTAATATGCTTCAAAATGATCTCAAACAATCTCCTGGTAGCTTCAGAACATCAATCGATTAAGTTGGAGAACGGATTGAAGTAAAAATCAACTTAATTCAAAAATGGTCAAAAATGGTCAAATCTGTATTTTTTAGCCAGACCGAGTAGGCAAAAAATCTTGGATTTCTGACAAAAAATTAAAAAGCACACAATATGCTTCAAAATGATCTCAAACAATCTCCTGGTAGCTTCAGAACATCAATGGATTAAGTTGGAGAACGGATTGAAGTAAAAATCAACTTAATTCAAAAATGGTCAAAAATGGTCCAATCTGGATTTTTTGGACCAGACCGGGTAGGCAAAAAATCTGAGATTTCTGACAAAAACTAAAAACCACTCAATATGTTTCAAAAGGATCTCAAACAATCTCCTGCTAGCTTCAGAACAACAAAGGACTAAGTTGGAGAAAGAATTAAAGAAAATATCAACATCTTCAAAAATGGTCCAATCTGGATTTTTTGGACCAGACCGGGTAGGCAAAAAATCTGAGATTTCTGACAAAAACTAAAAACCACTCAATATGTTTCAAAATGATCTCAAACAATCTCCTGCTAGCTTCAGAACATCAATGGATTAAGTTGGAGAAAGAATTAAAGAAAATATCAACATCTTCAAAAATGGTCCAATCTGGATTTTTTGGACCAGACCGGGTTGTTCCTTTCTCAACACCTTCATAACACGTACCTGAATATCTTCCTCTCTCCACACATCAGAAGCAGTGTCTATCTTGTTTAGATGAGTTACGTTGTCTGGTCCCAGGAACTCCATGGCCAGTAGGTACATATCCTGTCGAGATATCGATATCGTTTAGAAGTTTATTCTGCATTTAAGGTACCGACCATTATGATAATTAGTAGAGACCGGGTAAGCAAAATATCTTGGATTTCTGACAAAAATTAAAACCCACACAATATGCTTCAAAATGATCTCAAACAATCTCCTGCTAGCTTCAGAACATCAATGGATTAAGTTGGAGAAAGAATTAAAGAAAATATCAACATCTTCAAAAATGGTCCAATCTGGATTTTTTGGACCGGGCCTGGTAGGCAAAAAATCTGAGATTTCTGACAAAAACTAAAAACCACTCAATATGTTTCAAAATGATCTCAAACAATCTCCTGCTAGCTTCAGAACATCAATGGACTAAGTTGGAGAAAGAATTAAAGAAAATATCAACATCTTCAAAAATGGTCCAATCTGGATTTTTTGGACCAGACCGGGTAGGCAAAAAATCTGAGATTTCTGACAAAAACTAAAAACCATTCAATATGTTTCAAAATGATCTCAAACAATCTCCTGCTGGCTTCAGAACATCAATGGATTAAGTTGGAGAAAGAATTAAAGAAAATATCAACATCTTCAAAAATGGTCCAATCTGGATTTTTTGGACCAGACCGGGTAGGCAAAAAATCTGAGATTTCTAACAAAAACTAAAAACCACTCAATATGTTTCAAAATGATCTCAAACAATCTCCTGCTAGCTTCACAACATCAATGGATTAAGTTGGAGAAAGAATTAAAGAAAATATCAACATCTTCAAAAATGGTCCAATCTGGATTTTTTGGACCAGACCGGGTACGCAAAAAATCTGAGATTTCTGACAAAAACTAAAAACCATTCAATATGTTTCAAAATGATCTCAAACAATCTCCTGCTGGCTTCAGAACATCAATGGATTAAGTTGGAGAAAGAATTAAAGAAAATATCAACATCTTCAAAAATGGTCCAATCTGGATTTTTTGGACCAGACCGGGTAGGCAAAAAATCTGAGATTTCTGACAAAAACTAAAAACCACTCAATATTATTCAAAATGATCTCAAACAATCTCCTGCTAGCTTCAGAACAACAATGGATTAAGTTGGAGAAAGAATTAAAGAAAATATCAACATCTTCAAAAATGGTCCAATCTGGATTTTTTGGACCAGACCGGGTAGGCAAAAAATCTGAGATTTCTGACAAAAACTAAAAACCACTCAATATGTTTCAAAATGATCTCAAACAATCTCCTGCTAGCTTCAGAACATCAATGGATTAAGTTGGAGAAAGAATTAAAGAAAATATCAACATCTTCAAAAACGGTCCAATCTGGATTTTTTGGACCAGACCGGGTAGGCAAAAAATCTGAGATTTCTGACAAAAACTAAAAACCACTCAATATGTTTCAAAATGATCTCAAACAATCTCCTGCTAGCTTCAGAACATCAATGGATTAAGTTGGAGAAAGAATTAAAGAAAATATCAACATCTTCAAAAATGGTCCAATCTGGATTTTTTGGACCAGACCGGGTAGGCAAAAAATCTGAGATTTCTGACAAAAACTAAAAACCACCCAATATGTTTCAAAATGATCTCAAACAATCTCCTGCTAGCTTCAGAACATCAATGGATTAAGTTGGAGAAAGAATTAAAGAAAATATCAACATCTTCAAAAATGGTCCAATCTGGATTTTTTGGACCAGACCGGGTAGGCAAAATATCTGAGATTTCTGACAAAAACTAAAAACCACTCAATATGCTTCAATATGATCTCAAACAATCTCCTGGTAGATTCCAGACATGAATGGATTAAGTTGGAGAAAGAATTGAAGAATTTAGAATTGAAGAAAAATTGTATTCAATATTCTCGAACACTTGGTTGCTTATGATTTACATCAAACCATCTGACAGTAGAAATTCTGTCAATGCTTAAAAAATCTTCTTTTGGAATCAGAGAATTTTAGGTACATACCATTTTTAAAGGGATAGAGACTGGCATGTTTGTTTTATTGACAAATACTGACATGAGCTGACTTTTCAATGAACAAACAATAATGAATACTGCATGAGGCCAAAGGCCAAATGCAGTATGAAGAAATTTTGAGTTCATTGTACAGTCAGCAAGTACCTGTATTTGTCTTTGTAAACTCATTAATAATTCATAAGAGTGCTTACCAATCCAAAAGCAATTTTAAGTCACATGGGAAGCTCTGTAAAGCACCATACAGTATCAGTTACAGAATACTAAGCTAGTTAGTAAATTTGATACAACACTGATAAATACTGACAACATCAGTGTAGTTTTTCAAATATACAACACTGATTAAAAATATAGCATCATTGGCTGTATCACAGATACTCCTGTATCACTGATATAAATACTGATATTTTAATAATAAGCCTACTGAGGGAGGTGTTACATCTGCTCACTGACCTCTCCTACCCAAGTTTGAACTGTCATGGTAAAACTTCCATCTTGATGCATAATACAGACATATCTTATCAATGTGGGACCTTCTTTTGTGCTGTCATTAGCCAATCACCTGCTTAGACTTTGTACTGTACACAAAGTTGGAATATTATATGCTATAATATAATAGGAACTTGCACTAAGTGGTTACATGACCTGTCATTAAAATGTTGGTGCTAGTAAAATGCCACAAATGGAAAGAGCAAATGAAAATTAGTAACCAAGGCAAGTTTCAGGTTCATACACTATATCATCCTTAAAGCTAAAGCAAAGACAATTTTTCTGAACAAGTTCTTACAAACCCTAGCTGCCGGCTTCGAAAGATTATTGAAAACCCCTTGGAAACTGTGCAAAATATCCATATAGCTAAGGTGTATTTTAAGACTCGTTCTATGAATGATTTGGGGTTGGAATGGTTAGGTTTTTTGAATTTCACTTAAAATTAAAAGTGTTTAGAAGGTTTGTATGAGAATTTGGGAAAATGCAAATTATTAATGAACCAAGTGGCAGGGTATTCAGCAGTTACTCCCAAACCCTTCTTGCATTTAATTATATTTGATTTAGCTAGCAATCACATAAGTTTTGTATTTTTAAAGTTACCTTCTTTCTGCCTTTGGTTGTCCTCTAACTTCTCCTTTTCAATGCCAAGGGACTATAAAATTCCACTCGCTCTGGCCTCGGCCTTCTTCGTCCTCAACCGATACTTTTCAGACACCATATTGTGTCTATCCTGAGCAGACTTTTAGTCATACAATCCTTGAACAGCAGATATTTCAATCCACTTCTAAGCTTCTCGGCAATGATCAGCCATACTTGTGCCCTGGAATTTGTTTTTCTTTTGATTTTGAAAGGATTTTCAGCTATCACGTCCTTCATCAAGGTGTTGTCATGTTTGGCTGTCCACTCCATGAGACCTCTATCATGTATAGAAAAGTACATTTGTTTAGAACTATAGGTACATTTTTTTTAAAGTTTTCATAGCTCAACTTTCTGACAGCCTAATATTAAATATCTGCCTTAATTCGCAATTCATTTGTGTATCGATCCTTTCAGTTTAAGTTAAATTATTATATATTGTAAACTGATTTAGTGTTTAAACCACAGGCTTACAATCCTCAAAATTGGTTTTGAGCTTCCTGTGGCTACATCAGTTTTCTAACATATTTTGCCTTTGTTTACCTCAAATTTGCAGGATGCATGCAGGTATAAGCATTAATTCTAAATATGTACTTGACTATAACCTGTAGCATCTTTAAAATGCATTAGACATCAGGAAGACACACAGAAATGGTACATTTGTAAATATAATAAGTAAAGTTTATTTTGACACATTAATTAAGTTTAAACATTTCAACTATGCACCTATCAGCAGCCATCCCCTAGGCGGGACCCCGGGCAGAGGAGGGGACTGTCAAAATCCTTTGCAAACATTGTGATTTATTCTCCCACATACCTCTATATAGGGGAAGATTACCAGTAAAAGATAGGAATTCCCCCTCCCCCTGGGACACAATATATTCAGGTTAATTTATAATTATTTTTTGGACGAGGAGTCCGGAACACTGGCACAAAATGTTGCTTAATATATGGAAGACTAATGTTTCTAGAACACTCAGCTATAATTATCTAAAGTGCCTTGGAAGCATGAAATAAGATGCAAATGGTGCAACTCACTCCGACCTCCATGTTTATAATCAGCTATCACAATCATGAGATATCTTAGTCCTGATGTGGCCTCTCTTTCAGCCGCTCCGTAGACTGGAGATAGCTTTGCATACCTTTGACATCTCTCCCCATGCCACAGGGACTTCTAACTTATGCACTTGTCAATGTTTAGCCCCAGGGGAGGGGGGACAGGCATACCCAGAGAGATTTGACATTTCACCTCATTTTCATGTCAAATTGCCTGCTCAGGGGACAATTAAGCGTTGGTGGCAAATGCCCTTCCTCCCAGGGAAAAGATGCAGTGGTGACACTGTCAATATGAACTCAAGTTGTCAAACTGCCCCTCCCTCGGGATGCCAAATTATGTCAAATACCCCACCCATAGAAGAGGGAATGGAATCAAATCCCCTGGGTATGCCCATCCCCCCTGCAGCTAAACATTGACAAGTGCATTAATACAGTCATACCGTAATATTTTCTCATTATATAATAATACAGAAACTCTCAGAATCCTGATCTGCAGTCGATTTTCTTCATTCTTAAATCCAGCACATGGTCTCATCCCATACGGAGACTAAGCCCAAGTACTGTATGTATTCTTGTGGAAAAAAGGTTCCTGTACGTAGCCCTGTGCTTCTTCTCACGAAAACAAAAGAACACTCAGAGCTCAGAGTTAACAGTTGCTCAGCTCAGGTTGAAAGAAAACATTAGGCAACTGTGAAAGGAGGCTACTTTGTGACGTTTATACAAAGTCCCCTGTATTCTCCATGAGCGGCGGGTGTAAAGTACAGGTCAGGTCATTTCTTTTTTATAACTGTGAACTCGTCCGATGGTTAGGGTTTAGGTTAGGATTTCCTATTAACAGCCTGACCTGTGACCTGTACTTTACACCCGCCGCTACGCGAGGGGTTTCTGGAAAACCCGAGTAACGAATAGCGAATACTCAATAGCGCGAATAGTTCGATAGTAAATATAAGTTAAATATTAATACTTACAGAACATAAGTCTTCAACAAGTACGAACCTAGACGAACCTGACGAGAGAATCACTGTCAACACTCGCCATTTTGTTTTCCTCGTGTAACTCAGTTCCATGGATGGGTTACCTGTGGCACTCGAAAGCGAGGCTGATTGCAGGCGCATGAACCGAACATACTTGTGAAATTCATTAATAATTCACAAGGGCACATGATCGCCTCTGTATACCTCCGTACAAACCTGATTAATAAAACATCAGGTTCTGCATCGAGATAGACCCCATGGTCCGCGATACGGACACCATGGTCCGTTATAGCTCTCAGGTACAGAATACTAGCTAAGCTATGAGGGAAGTCTCACGACCGATTACTAGCTACCCCCTATCCCGGGACGGGTTCAAGCTAAGCTCTGCTCTCTTATTGCATACACATTGTCTCTTCGATGTGGGATATGTTTTTGGCTTTTAGTTTAATCTATTCATTTAACAAGTAAGAAGCGGCTCGCCATTGTAAATGCCCATACAGATCTCCCGCTCATATTTTATCTACTACTTAGAAGGCAGCTTTGCCGAAATGTTGGAGAAAATAATAAAACGGCAAACGTTTTCTACATACGTCATCGTGCATCCGGCGGTTTAGGTCACCGATCACCAAATACCTCCTGGTGTAGACATTTCTTTTAGTTCTTTATTCTTTCTTTCGCCGGTTTCTTTCGGATAGCGTGTTTTCAGTTTTCCATACATTTGTCTGTAAATTTTCCGGCGGACTTTGACTCGTTGTTACAGACAAATGTATGGGAACCTGAAAACACGATTGCACGCTTTCCAGCGCAGCTACATCCATCAAATTTCGATCAGTTAATCTTTTACCTGGTATCTTAAGTTTGCAGATAGTGAACACTGTTTTCACCCCTTTAAAAATGTCGGAATTAACCGCGAACTCTCTGAATTTCTAATGAGACCTGAAACAACCATAGGGTCTAATCAAAGTCAGGACCCGGCTAATCCACAGATGAAATTGGAATTTAGCGTGTTGATTTTTGTGGAGAGAGGAAAACCGGAGAAAAACCCTCGGAGCAGGGGCAAACTCTCATATGGTGCAGAGTCCGGGAATCGAACCCGGGCCACAGTGCGCGCAGAGGTGAGAGGCGAAGCGTTTAACCACTGCGCCACTCTGGCTCCCCTCAACAGGGGGCCTTCACCTCTCAAAACCTTGCATTTTATTGGACTGCATTTGGACTGCACTGACAAAGAATTCCATTGTTTTAGGGTTAGGGTTTGTATTGTTTCAGGGTTATAGGCTTTGTTTGGATAGCCAGTACTATTCCAGGTCCCAAGGAGGTGAAGGCCGCCCGAGTTTCTCTCGTCAGGTTCGGTCAGAGCTAATGCATCAGTCAATTCCAGCAATGCCCATCCCCTCCCTGGGACAACCCCCGGGCATTAGTCATTTTCGTTATTTTTCCCCAAATTCCCCACGGTGGGGACAAGCAAGGTGTTCAAATGCCCCACAGTGGAGCCAAAGAAGTAAGGAAAATGCCCCACCCCCGGGCACATCCATAACGATATACTGCCCAAGTTTAATTCCATGCAAATGCACAAGGCGCAGAGAAGTGCTACTTCTCTATCTATTCATTGATAGTTTCCGTTACGGTTTTGTAGATCCGCCATCTTGTTTTGTATTTGTATTTATACTCACTGCTGTATCAGTGATTATGCTATTGAGCTGCCTGGAACAAAATGGTATTAATTTACATAGTTTATATTTCATTCCTATAAATAATCATTCGCACCGCGGTTAACGTTATACAATAAGCGCTTATTAAAACCACATGACAGACTTTTATAATAATAGTGTGACTTCTGTTCGTCCGGTGGACAGCAGCAAACAGTGTATATTTGTAAACAAACTACTTGATATCGTTTCCAACTCGGACCAGCAGAGCTTGGGCCCCGAGTGCCTCCTGAATTAACATTTTAGCGTAGCGTAGAGTTAAGAATACAGGATTGCAGATCAGTGTTAGATGGGCGGTGAACGTACGAGAACTGCTATTTTCTAGCTATATTGTAAAAATTAAACATCCATAGGTTTCCCGGCTTTTTCGTGTCCTAGCGTATACAAATAACGTGGATAAGACGGTATAAACTGCAGGTTTCTAGGTTTAGAGAATCCACAGGCAGCTGGAATAATTACAACAACTCAGATTTATTGGTTTCTTTTACTTGATACAGTATGACGTCGTTACCACGAGACCTGCAGTCTCTTTCCCAGAATTATTTTCGGCAGTGTCAAAATTAATGCCCCACCATATGCCCCGTGGTAGAATAATGCCCGACCCCCGGGCCGATATAAGGTTACAAATGCCCCACTCCCGGGATCTCAAAGTATGCAAATGCCCCACCATATCCCGGGAGGGGGATGGGCATTGCTGGAATTGACTGATGCATAAAAACCACTCAATATGTTTCAAAATGATCTCAAACAATCTCCTGCTAGCTTCAGAACATCAATGGATTAAGTTGGAGAAAGAATTAAAGAAAATATCAACATCTTCAAAAATGGTCCAATCTGGATTTTTTGGACCAGACCGGGTAGGCAAAAAATCTGAGATTTCTGACAAAAACTAAAAACCACTCAATATGTTTCAAAATGATCTCAAACAATCTCCTGCTAGCTTCAGAACATCAATGGATTAAGTTGGAGAAAGAATTAAAGAAAATATCAACATCTTCAAAAATGGTCCAATCTGGATTTTTTAGCCAGTGTCTATCCTTCATAACACATACCTGAATATCCGCTTCCTTTCTCAACAGCTTCATAACACGTACCTGAATATCTTCCTCTCTCCACACATCAGAAGCAGTGTCTATCTTGTTTAGATGAGTTACGTTGTCTGGTCCCAGGAACTCCATGGCCAGTAGGTACATATCCTGTCGAGATATCGATATCGTTTAGAAGTTTATTCTGCATTTAAGGTACCGAGCATTATGATAATTAGTAGAGACCGGGTAGGCAAAATATCTTGGATTCCTGACAAAAATTAAAACCCACACAATATGCTTCAAAATGATCTCAAACAATCTCCTGCTAGCTTCAGAACATCAATGGATTAAGTTGGAGAAAGAATTAAAGAAAATATCAACATCTTCAAAAATGTTCCAATCTGGATTTCTGACAAAAACTAAAGACCACTCAATATGCTTCAACATGATCTGAAACAATCTCCTGCTAGCTTCAGAACATCAATGGATTAAGTTGGAGAAAGAATTAAAGAAAATATCAACATCTTCAAAAATGGTCCAATCTGGATTTCTGACAAAAACTAAAGACCACTCAATATGCTTCAACATGATCTCAAACAATCTCCTGCTAGCTTCAGAACATCAATGGATTAAGTTGGAGAAAGAATTAAAGAAAATATCAACATCTTCAAAAATGGTCCAATCTGGATTTTTTGGACCAGACTGGGTAGGCAAAAAATCTGAGATTTCTGACAAAAACTAAAAACCACTCAATATGTTTCAAAATGATCTCAAACAATCTCCTGCTAGCTTCAGAACATCAATGGATTAAGTTGGAGAAAGAATTAAAGAAAATATCAACATCTTCAAAAATGGTCCAATCTGGATTTTTTGGACCAGACCGGGTAGGCAAAAAATCTGAGATTTCTGACAAAAACTAAAAACCACTCAATATGTTTCAAAATGATCTCAAACAATCTCCTGCTAGCTTCAGAACATCATTGGATTAAGTTGGAGAAAGAATTAAAGAAAATATCAACATCTTCAAAAATGGTCCAATCTGGATTTTTTGGAGCAGACCGGGTAGGCAAAAATTCTGAGATTTCTGACAAAAACTAAAAACCACTCAATATGTTTCAAAATGATCTCAAACAATCTCCTGCTAGCTTCAGAACATCAATGGATTAAGTTGGAGAAAGAATTAAAGAAAATATCAACATCTTCAAAAATGGTCCAATCTGGATTTTTTAGCCAGTGTCTATCCTTCATAACACATACCTGAATATCCGCTTCCTTTCTCAACAGCTTCATAACACGTACCTGAATATCTTCCTCTCTCCACACATCAGAAGCAGTGTCTATCTTGTTTAGATGAGTTACGTTGTCTGGTCCCAGGAACTCCATGGCCAGTAGGTACATATCCTGTCGAGATATCGATATCGTTTAGAAGTTTATTCTGCATTTAAGGTACCGAGCATTATGATAATTAGTAGAGACCGGGTAGGCAAAATATCTTGGATTCCTGACAAAAATTAAAACCCACACAATATGCTTCAAAATGATCTCAAACAATCTCCTGCTAGCTTCAGAACATCAATGGATTAAGTTGGAGAAAGAATTAAAGAAAATATCAACATCTTCAAAAATGTTCCAATCTGGATTTCTGACAAAAACTAAAGACCACTCAATATGCTTCAACATGATCTGAAACAATCTCCTGCTAGCTTCAGAACATCAATGGATTAAGTTGGAGAAAGAATTAAAGAAAATATCAACATCTTCAAAAATGGTCCAATCTGGATTTCTGACAAAAACTAAAGACCACTCAATATGCTTCAACATGATCTCAAACAATCTCCTGCTAGCTTCAGAACATCAATGGATTAAGTTGGAGAAAGAATTAAAGAAAATATCAACATCTTCAAAAATGGTCCAATCTGGATTTTTTGGACCAGACTGGGTAGGCAAAAAATCTGAGATTTCTGACAAAAACTAAAAACCACTCAATATGTTTCAAAATGATCTCAAACAATCTCCTGCTAGCTTCAGAACATCAATGGATTAAGTTGGAGAAAGAATTAAAGAAAATATCAACATCTTCAAAAATGGTCCAATCTGGATTTTTTGGACCAGACCGGGTAGGCAAAAAATCTGAGATTTCTGACAAAAACTAAAAACCACTCAATATGTTTCAAAATGATCTCAAACAATCTCCTGCTAGCTTCAGAACATCAATGGATTAAGTTGGAGAAAGAATTAAAGAAAATATCAACATCTTCAAAAATGGTCCAATCTGGATTTTTTAGCCAGTGTCTATCCTTCATAACACATACCTGAATATCCGCTTCCTTTCTCAACAGCTTCATAACACGTACCTGAATATCTTCCTCTCTCCACACATCAGAAGCAGTGTCTATCTTGTTTAGATGAGTTACGTTGTCTGGTCCCAGGAACTCCATGGCCAGTAGGTACATATCCTGTCGAGATATCGATATCGTTTAGAAGTTTATTCTGCATTTAAGGTACCGAGCATTATGATAATTAGTAGAGACCGGGTAGGCAAAATATCTTGGATTCCTGACAAAAATTAAAACCCACACAATATGCTTCAAAATGATCTCAAACAATCTCCTGCTAGCTTCAGAACATCAATGGATTAAGTTGGAGAAAGAATTAAAGAAAATATCAACATCTTCAAAAATGTTCCAATCTGGATTTCTGACAAAAACTAAAGACCACTCAATATGCTTCAACATGATCTGAAACAATCTCCTGCTAGCTTCAGAACATCAATGGATTAAGTTGGAGAAAGAATTAAAGAAAATATCAACATCTTCAAAAATGGTCCAATCTGGATTTCTGACAAAAACTAAAGACCACTCAATATGCTTCAACATGATCTCAAACAATCTCCTGCTAGCTTCAGAACATCAATGGATTAAGTTGGAGAAAGAATTAAAGAAAATATCAACATCTTCAAAAATGGTCCAATCTGGATTTTTTGGACCAGACTGGGTAGGCAAAAAATCTGAGATTTCTGACAAAAACTAAAAACCACTCAATATGTTTCAAAATGATCTCAAACAATCTCCTGCTAGCTTCAGAACATCAATGGATTAAGTTGGAGAAAGAATTAAAGAAAATATCAACATCTTCAAAAATGGTCCAATCTGGATTTTTTGGACCAGACCGGGTAGGCAAAAAATCTGAGATTTCTGACAAAAACTAAAAACCACTCAATATGTTTCAAAATGATCTCAAACAATCTCCTGCTAGCTTCAGAACATCATTGGATTAAGTTGGAGAAAGAATTAAAGAAAATATCAACATCTTCAAAAATGGTCCAATCTGGATTTTTTGGAGCAGACCGGGTAGGCAAAAATTCTGAGATTTCTGACAAAAACTAAAAACCACTCAATATGTTTCAAAATGATCTCAAACAATCTCCTGCTAGCTTCAGAACATCATTGGATTAAGTTGGAGAAAGAATTAAAGAAAATATCAACATCTTCAAAAATGGTCCAATCTGGATTTTTTGGACCAGACCGGGTAGGCAAAAATTCTGAGATTTCTGACAAAAACTAAAAACCACTCAATATGTTTCAAAATGATCTCAAACAATCTCCTGCTAGCTTCAGAACATCATTGGATTAAGTTGGAGAAAGAATTAAAGAAAATATCAACATCTTCAAAAATGGTCCAATCTGGATTTTTTGGACCAGACCGGGTTGTTCCTTTCTCAACACCTTCATAACACGTACCTGAATATCTTCCTCTCTCCACACATCAGAAGCAGTGTCTATCTTGTTTAGATGAGTTACGTTGTCTGGTCCCAGGAACTCCATGGCCAGTAGGTACATATCCTGTCGAGATATCGATATCGTTTAGAAGTTTATTCTGCATTTAAGGTACCGAGCATTATGATAATTAGTAGAGACCGGGTAGGCAAAATATCTTGGATTCCTGACAAAAATTAAAACCCACACAATATGCTTCAAAATGATCTCAAACAATCTCCTGCTAGCTTCAGAACATCAATGGATTAAGTTGGAGAAAGAATTAAAGAAAATATCAACATCTTCAAAAATGGTCCAATCTGGATTTCTGACAAAAACTAAAGACCACTCAATATGCTTCAACATGATCTGAAACAATCTCCTGCTAGCTTGAGAACATCAATGGATTAAGTTGGAGAAAGAATTAAAGAAAATATCAACATCTTCAAAAATGGTCCAATCTGGATTTTTTAGCCAGTGTCTATCCTTCATAACACATACCTGAATATCCGCTTCCTTTCTCAACAGCTTCATAACACGTACCTGAATATCTTCCTCTCTCCACACATCAGAAGCAGTGTCTATCTTGTTTAGATGAGTTACGTTGTCTGGTCCCAGGAACTCCATGGCCAGTAGGTACATATCCTGTCGAGATATCGATATCGTTTAGAAGTTTATTCTGCATTTAAGGTACCGAGCATTATGATAATTAGTAGAGACCGGGTAGGCAAAATATCTTGGATTCCTGACAAAAATTAAAACCCACACAATATGCTTCAAAATGATCTCAAACAATCTCCTGCTAGCTTCAGAACATCAATGGATTAAGTTGGAGAAAGAATTAAAGAAAATATCAACATCTTCAAAAATGGTCCAATCTGGATTTCTGACAAAAACTAAAGACCACTCAATATGCTTCAACATGATCTGAAACAATCTCCTGCTAGCTTCAGAACATCAATGGATTAAGTTGGAGAAAGAATTAAAGAAAATATCAACATCTTCAAAAATGGTCCAATCTGGATTTCTGACAAAAACTAAAGACCACTCAATATGCTTCAACATGATCTCAAACAATCTCCTGCTAGCTTCAGAACATCAATGGATTAAGTTGGAGAAAGAATTAAAGAAAATATCAACATCTTCAAAAATGGTCCAATCTGGATTTTTTGGACCAGACCGGGTAGGCAAAAAATCTGAGGTTTCTGACAAAAACTAAAAACCACTCAATATGTTTCAAAATGATCTCAAACAATCTCCTGCTAGCTTCAGAACATCAATGGATTAAGTTGGAGAAAGAATTAAAGAAAATATCAACATCTTCAAAAATGGTCCAATCTGGATTTTTTGGACCAGTCCGGGTAGGCAAAAAATCTGAGATTTCTGACAAAAACTAAAAACCACTCAATATGTTTCAAAATGATCTCAAACAATCTCCTGCTAGCTTCAGAACATCATTGGATTAAGTTGGAGAAAGAATTAAAGAAAATATCAACATCTTCAAAAATGGTCCAATCTGGATTTTTTGGACCAGACCGGGTTGTTCCTTTCTCAACACCTTCATAACACGTACCTGAATATCTTCCTCTCTCCACACATCAGAAGCAGTGTCTATCTTGTTTAGATGAGTTACGTTGTCTGGTCCCAGGAACTCCATGGCCAGTAGGTACATATCCTGTCGAGATATCGATATCGTTTAGAAGTTTATTCTGCATTTAAGGTACCGACCATTATGATAATTAGTAGAGACCGGGTAAGCAAAATATATTGGATTTCTGACAAAAATTAAAACCCACACAATATGCTTCAAAATGATCTCAAACAATCTCCTGCTAGCTTCAGAACATCAATGGATTAAGTTGGAGAAAGAATTAAAGAAAATATCAACATCTTCAAAAATGGTCCAATCTGGATTTTTTGGACCGGGCCTGGTAGGCAAAAAATCTGAGATTTCTGACAAAAACTAAAAACCACTCAATATGTTTCAAAATGATCTCAAACAATCTCCTGCTAGCTTCAGAACATCAATGGACTAAGTTGGAGAAAGAATTAAAGAAAATATCAACATCTTCAAAAATGGTCCAATCTGGATTTTTTGGACCAGACCGGGTAGGCAAAAAATCTGAGATTTCTGACAAAAACTAAAAACCATTCAATATGTTTCAAAATGATCTCAAACAATCTCCTGCTGGCTTCAGAACATCAATGGATTAAGTTGGAGAAAGAATTAAAGAAAATATCAACATCTTCAAAAATGGTCCAATCTGGATTTTTTGGACCAGACCGGGTAGGCAAAAAATCTGAGATTTCTAACAAAAACTAAAAACCACTCAATATGTTTCAAAATGATCTCAAACAATCTCCTGCTAGCTTCACAACATCAATGGATTAAGTTGGAGAAAGAATTAAAGAAAATATCAACATCTTCAAAAATGGTCCAATCTGGATTTTTTGGACCAGACCGGGTACGCAAAAAATCTGAGATTTCTGACAAAAACTAAAAACCATTCAATATGTTTCAAAATGATCTCAAACAATCTCCTGCTGGCTTCAGAACATCAATGGATTAAGTTGGAGAAAGAATTAAAGAAAATATCAACATCTTCAAAAATGGTCCAATCTGGATTTTTTGGACCAGACCGGGTAGGCAAAAAATCTGAGATTTCTGACAAAAACTAAAAACCACTCAATATTATTCAAAATGATCTCAAACAATCTCCTGCTAGCTTCAGAACAACAATGGATTAAGTTGGAGAAAGAATTAAAGAAAATATCAACATCTTCAAAAATGGTCCAATCTGGATTTTTTGGACCAGACCGGGTAGGCAAAAAATCTGAGATTTCTGACAAAAACTAAAAACCACTCAATATGTTTCAAAATGATCTCAAACAATCTCCTGCTAGCTTCAGAACATCAATGGATTAAGTTGGAGAAAGAATTAAAGAAAATATCAACATCTTCAAAAACGGTCCAATCTGTATTTTTTGGACCAGACCGGGTAGGCAAAAAATCTGAGATTTCTGACAAAAACTAAAAACCACTCAATATGTTTCAAAATGATCTCAAACAATCTCCTGCTAGCTTCAGAACATCAATGGATTAAGTTGGAGAAAGAATTAAAGAAAATATCAACATCTTCAAAAATGGTCCAATCTGGATTTTTTGGACCAGACCGGGTAGGCAAAAAATCTGAGATTTCTGACAAAAACTAAAAACCACCCAATATGTTTCAAAATGATCTCAAACAATCTCCTGCTAGCTTCAGAACATCAATGGATTAAGTTGGAGAAAGAATTAAAGAAAATATCAACATCTTCAAAAATGGTCCAATCTGGATTTTTTGGACCAGACCGGGTAGGCAAAATATCTGAGATTTCTGACAAAAACTAAAAACCACTCAATATGCTTCAATATGATCTCAAACAATCTCCTGGTAGATTCCAGACATGAATGGATTAAGTTGGAGAAAGAATTGAAGAATTTAGAATTGAAGAAAAATTGTATTCAATATTCTCGAACACTTGGTTGCTTATGATTTACATCAAACCATCTGACAGTAGAAATTCTGTCAATGCTTAAAAAATCTTCTTTTGGAATCAGAGAATTTTAGGTACATACCATTTTTAAAGGGATAGAGACTGGCATGTTTGTTTTATTGACAAATACTGACATGAGCTGACTTTTCAATGAACAAACAATAATGAATACTGCATGAGGCCAAAGGCCAAATGCAGTATGAAGAAATTTTGAGTTCATTGTACAGTCAGCAAGTACCTGTATTTGTCTTTGTAAACTCATTAATAATTCATAAGAGTGCTTACCAATCCAAAAGCAATTTTAAGTCACATGGGAAGCTCTGTAAAGCACCATACAGTATCAGTTACAGAATACTAAGCTAGTTAGTAAATTTGATACAACACTGATAAATACTGACAACATCAGTGTAGTTTTTCAAATATACAACACTGATTAAAAATATAGCATCATTGGCTGTATCACAGATACTCCTGTATCACTGATATAAATACTGATATTTTAATAATAAGCCTACTGAGGGAGGTGTTACATCTGCTCACTGACCTCTCCTACCCAAGTTTGAACTGTCATGGTAAAACTTCCATCTTGATGCATAATACAGACATATCTTATCAATGTGGGACCTTCTTTTGTGCTGTCATTAGCCAATCACCTGCTTAGACTTTGTACTGTACACAAAGTTGGAATATTATATGCTATAATATAATAGGAACTTGCACTAAGTGGTTACATGACCTGTCATTAAAATGTTGGTGCTAGTAAAATGCCACAAATGGAAAGAGCAAATGAAAATTAGTAACCAAGGCAAGTTTCAGGTTCATACACTATATCATCCTTAAAGCTAAAGCAAAGACAATTTTTCTGAACAAGTTCTTACAAACCCTAGCTGCCGGCTTCGAAAGATTATTGAAAACCCCTTGGAAACTGTGCAAAATATCCATATAGCTAAGGTGTATTTTAAGACTCGTTCTATGAATGATTTGGGGTTGGAATGGTTAGGTTTTTTGAATTTCACTTAAAATTAAAAGTGTTTAGAAGGTTTGTATGAGAATTTGGGAAAATGCAAATTATTAATGAACCAAGTGGCAGGGTATTCAGCAGTTACTCCCAAACCCTTCTTGCATTTAATTATATTTGATTTAGCTAGCAATCACATAAGTTTTGTATTTTTAAAGTTACCTTCTTTCTGCCTTTGGTTGTCCTCTAACTTCTCCTTTTCAATGCCAAGGGACTATAAAATTCCACTCGCTCTGGCCTCGGCCTTCTTCGTCCTCAACCGATACTTTTCAGACACCATATTGTGTCTATCCTGAGCAGACTTTTAGTCATACAATCCTTGAACAGCAGATATTTCAATCCACTTCTAAGCTTCTCGGCAATGATCAGCCATACTTGTGCCCTGGAATTTGTTTTTCTTTTGATTTTGAAAGGATTTTCAGCTATCACGTCCTTCATCAAGGTGTTGTCATGTTTGGCTGTCCACTCCATGAGACCTCTATCATGTATAGAAAAGTACATTTGTTTAGAACTATAGGTACATTTTTTTTAAAGTTTTCATAGCTCAACTTTCTGACAGCCTAATATTAAATATCTGCCTTAATTCGCAATTCATTTGTGTATCGATCCTTTCAGTTTAAGTTAAATTATTATATATTGTAAACTGATTTAGTGTTTAAACCACAGGCTTACAATCCTCAAAATTGGTTTTGAGCTTCCTGTGGCTACATCAGTTTTCTAACATATTTTGCCTTTGTTTACCTCAAATTTGCAGGATGCATGCAGGTATAAGCATTAATTCTAAATATGTACTTGACTATAACCTGTAGCATCTTTAAAATGCATTAGACATCAGGAAGACACACAGAAATGGTACATTTGTAAATATAATAAGTAAAGTTTATTTTGACACATTAATTAAGTTTAAACATTTCAACTATGCACCTATCAGCAGCCATCCCCTAGGCGGGACCCCGGGCAGAGGAGGGGACTGTCAAAATCCTTTGCAAACATTGTGATTTATTCTCCCACATACCTCTATATAGGGGAAGATTACCAGTAAAAGATAGGAATTCCCCCTCCCCCTGGGACACAATATATTCAGGTTAATTTATAATTATTTTTTGGACGAGGAGTCCGGAACACTGGCACAAAATGTTGCTTAATATATGGAAGACTAATGTTTCTAGAACACTCAGCTATAATTATCTAAAGTGCCTTGGAAGCATGAAATAAGATGCAAATGGTGCAACTCACTCCGACCTCCATGTTTATAATCAGCTATCACAATCATGAGATATCTTAGTCCTGATGTGGCCTCTCTTTCAGCCGCTCCGTAGACTGGAGATAGCTTTGCATACCTTTGACATCTCTCCCCATGCCACAGGGACTTCTAACTTATGCACTTGTCAATGTTTAGCCCCAGGGGAGGGGGGACAGGCATACCCAGAGAGATTTGACATTTCACCTCATTTTCATGTCAAATTGCCTGCTCAGGGGACAATTAAGCGTTGGTGGCAAATGCCCTTCCTCCCAGGGAAAAGATGCAGTGGTGACACTGTCAATATGAACTCAAGTTGTCAAACTGCCCCTCCCTCGGGATGCCAAATTATGTCAAATACCCCACCCATAGAAGAGGGAATGGAATCAAATCCCCTGGGTATGCCCATCCCCCCTGCAGCTAAACATTGACAAGTGCATTAATACAGTCATACCGTAATATTTTCTCATTATATAATAATACAGAAACTCTCAGAATCCTGATCTGCAGTCGATTTTCTTCATTCTTAAATCCAGCACATGGTCTCATCCCATACGGAGACT
Organism: Actinernus sp. WN-2022; assembly: GCA_030867875.1. NCBI lineage: Eukaryota > Metazoa > Cnidaria > Anthozoa > Actiniaria > Actinernidae > Actinernus > Actinernus sp. WN-2022. Next base: position 136,716,719 of record JAOWCC010000577.1, on the reverse strand, counting down.
AAGCCCAAGTACTGTATGTATTCTTGTGGAAAAAAGGTTCCTGTACGTAGCCCTGTGCTTCTTCTCACGAAAACAAAAGAACACTCAGAGCTCAGAGTTAACAGTTGCTCAGCTCAGGTTGAAAGAAAACATTAGGCAACTGTGAAAGGAGGCTACTTTGTGACGTTTATACAAAGTCCCCTGTATTCTCCATGAGCGGCGGGTGTAAAGTACAGGTCAGGTCATTTCTTTTTTATAACTGTGAACTCGTCCGATGGTTAGGGTTTAGGTTAGGATTTCCTATTAACAGCCTGACCTGTGACCTGTACTTTACACCCGCCGCTACGCGAGGGGTTTCTGGAAAACCCGAGTAACGAATAGCGAATACTCAATAGCGCGAATAGTTCGATAGTAAATATAAGTTAAATATTAATACTTACAGAACATAAGTCTTCAACAAGTACGAACCTAGACGAACCTGACGAGAGAATCACTGTCAACACTCGCCATTTTGTTTTCCTCGTGTAACTCAGTTCCATGGATGGGTTACCTGTGGCACTCGAAAGCGAGGCTGATTGCAGGCGCATGAACCGAACATACTTGTGAAATTCATTAATAATTCACAAGGGCACATGATCACCTCTGTATACCTCCGTACAAACCTGATTAATAAAACATCAGGTTCTGCATCGAGATAGACCCCATGGTCCGCGATACGGACACCATGGTCCGTTATAGCTCTCAGGTACAGAATACTAGCTAAGCTATGAGGGAAGTCTCACGACCGATTACTAGCTACCCCCTATCCCGGGACGGGTTCAAGCTAAGCTCTGCTCTCTTATTGCATACACATTGTCTCTTCGATGTGGGATATGTTTTTGGCTTTTAGTTTAATCTATTCATTTAACAAGTAAGAAGCGGCTCGCCATTGTAAATGCCCATACAGATCTCCCGCTCATATTTTATCTACTACTTAGAAGGCAGCTTTGCCGAAATGTTGGAGAAAATAATAAAACGGCAAACGTTTTCTACATACGTCATCGTGCATCCGGCGGTTTAGGTCACCGATCACCAAATACCTCCTGGTGTAGACATTTCTTTTAGTTCTTTATTCTTTCTTTCGCCGGTTTCTTTCGGATAGCGTGTTTTCAGTTTTCCATACATTTGTCTGTAAATTTTCCGGCGGACTTTGACTCGTTGTTACAGACAAATGTATGGGAACCTGAAAACACGATTGCACGCTTTCCAGCGCAGCTACATCCATCAAATTTCGATCAGTTAATCTTTTACCTGGTATCTTAAGTTTGCAGATAGTGAACACTGTTTTCACCCCTTTAAAAATGTCGGAATTAACCGCGAACTCTCTGAATTTCTAATGAGACCTGAAACAACCATAGGGTCTAATCAAAGTCAGGACCCGGCTAATCCACAGATGAAATTGGAATTTAGCGTGTTGATTTTTGTGGAGAGAGGAAAACCGGAGAAAAACCCTCGGAGCAGGGGCAAACTCTCATATGGTGCAGAGTCCGGGAATCGAACCCGGGCCACAGTGCGCGCAGAGGTGAGAGGCGAAGCGTTTAACCACTGCGCCACTCTGGCTCCCCTCAACAGGGGGCCTTCACCTCTCAAAACCTTGCATTTTATTGGACTGCATTTGGACTGCACTGACAAAGAATTCCATTGTTTTAGGGTTAGGGTTTGTATTGTTTCAGGGTTATAGGCTTTGTTTGGATAGCCAGTACTATTCCAGGTCCCAAGGAGGTGAAGGCCGCCCGAGTTTCTCTCGTCAGGTTCGGTCAGAGCTAATGCATCAGTCAATTCCAGCAATGCCCATCCCCTCCCTGGGACAACCCCCGGGCATTAGTCATTTTCGTTATTTTTCCCCAAATTCCCCACGGTGGGGACAAGCAAGGTGTTCAAATGCCCCACAGTGGAGCCAAAGAAGTAAGGAAAATGCCCCACCCCCGGGCACATCCATAACGATATACTGCCCAAGTTTAATTCCATGCAAATGCACAAGGCGCAGAGAAGTGCTACTTCTCTATCTATTCATTGATAGTTTCCGTTACGGTTTTGTAGATCCGCCATCTTGTTTTGTATTTGTATTTATACTCACTGCTGTATCAGTGATTATGCTATTGAGCTGCCTGGAACAAAATGGTATTAATTTACATAGTTTATATTTCATTCCTATAAATAATCATTCGCACCGCGGTTAACGTTATACAATAAGCGCTTATTAAAACCACATGACAGACTTTTATAATAATAGTGTGACTTCTGTTCGTCCGGTGGACAGCAGCAAACAGTGTATATTTGTAAACAAACTACTTGATATCGTTTCCAACTCGGACCAGCAGAGCTTGGGCCCCGAGTGCCTCCTGAATTAACATTTTAGCGTAGCGTAGAGTTAAGAATACAGGATTGCAGATCAGTGTTAGATGGGCGGTGAACGTACGAGAACTGCTATTTTCTAGCTATATTGTAAAAATTAAACATCCATAGGTTTCCCGGCTTTTTCGTGTCCTAGCGTATACAAATAACGTGGATAAGACGGTATAAACTGCAGGTTTCTAGGTTTAGAGAATCCACAGGCAGCTGGAATAATTACAACAACTCAGATTTATTGGTTTCTTTTACTTGATACAGTATGACGTCGTTACCACGAGACCTGCAGTCTCTTTCCCAGAATTATTTTCGGCAGTGTCAAAATTAATGCCCCACCATATGCCCCGTGGTAGAATAATGCCCGACCCCCGGGCCGATATAAGGTTACAAATGCCCCACTCCCGGGATCTCAAAGTATGCAAATGCCCCACCATATCCCGGGAGGGGGATGGGCATTGCTGGAATTGACTGATGCATAAAAACCACTCAATATGTTTCAAAATGATCTCAAACAATCTCCTGCTAGCTTCAGAACATCAATGGATTAAGTTGGAGAAAGAATTAAAGAAAATATCAACATCTTCAAAAATGGTCCAATCTGGATTTTTTGGACCAGACCGGGTAGGCAAAAAATCTGAGATTTCTGACAAAAACTAAAAACCACTCAATATGTTTCAAAATGATCTCAAACAATCTCCTGCTAGCTTCAGAACATCAATGGATTAAGTTGGAGAAAGAATTAAAGAAAATATCAACATCTTCAAAAATGGTCCAATCTGGATTTTTTAGCCAGTGTCTATCCTTCATAACACATACCTGAATATCCGCTTCCTTTCTCAACAGCTTCATAACACGTACCTGAATATCTTCCTCTCTCCACACATCAGAAGCAGTGTCTATCTTGTTTAGATGAGTTACGTTGTCTGGTCCCAGGAACTCCATGGCCAGTAGGTACATATCCTGTCGAGATATCGATATCGTTTAGAAGTTTATTCTGCATTTAAGGTACCGAGCATTATGATAATTAGTAGAGACCGGGTAGGCAAAATATCTTGGATTCCTGACAAAAATTAAAACCCACACAATATGCTTCAAAATGATCTCAAACAATCTCCTGCTAGCTTCAGAACATCAATGGATTAAGTTGGAGAAAGAATTAAAGAAAATATCAACATCTTCAAAAATGGTCCAATCTGGATTTCTGACAAAAACTAAAGACCACTCAATATGCTTCAACATGATCTGAAACAATCTCCTGCTAGCTTCAGAACATCAATGGATTAAGTTGGAGAAAGAATTAAAGAAAATATCAACATCTTCAAAAATGGTCCAATCTGGATTTCTGACAAAAACTAAAGACCACTCAATATGCTTCAACATGATCTCAAACAATCTCCTGCTAGCTTCAGAACATCAATGGATTAAGTTGGAGAAAGAATTAAAGAAAATATCAACATCTTCAAAAATGGTCCAATCTGGATTTTTTGGACCAGACCGGGTAGGCAAAAAATCTGAGATTTCTGACAAAAACTAAAAACCACTCAATATGTTTCAAAATGATCTCAAACAATCTCCTGCTAGCTTCAGAACATCAATGGATTAAGTTGGAGAAAGAATTAAAGAAAATATCAACATCTTCAAAAATGGTCCAATCTGGATTTTTTGGACCAGACCGGGTAGGCAAAAAATCTGAGATTTCTGACAAAAACTAAAAACCACTCAATATGTTTCAAAATGATCTCAAACAATCTCCTGCTAGCTTCAGAACATCATTGGATTAAGTTGGAGAAAGAATTAAAGAAAATATCAACATCTTCAAAAATGGTCCAATCTGGATTTTTGGACCAGACCGGGTAGGCAAAAATTCTGAGATTTCTGACAAAAACTAAAAACCACTCAATATGTTTCAAAATGATCTCAAACAATCTCCTGCTAGCTTC